>JAODAL010005538.1:0-142522 GCA_025379985.1 Phyllomedusa bahiana | reverse complement strand
AAAGTGAGGAGTCTGGGTATTTGTTTGTAAATTCAAAAGGGACGAGTGGTGGACGGGGGAAGTAAAATTTGGAGGTGGGGACCCAAATAGGAAGAAAAGGAAAGTGAACGATCCTAACAAGACCCCACCTTGGGGCCCCTAAATGTAAGTAAACTATTTGCAAAGCACCTGTATACTGGTATCTACCCATATGGTCACGTTTTGGTGGTTTATATAGTCTGCAGACCTGTGTACATGTATATCCCACTATAGGGTCACTATATTGCGTATTTTTGGTTTCTGTCTGATAAGTAATAGTGTGGGGTTTTTTCAGTCACTTTGTGATTTTCGGGCGGTATAAATAGGTTTCCTATGAAATAGGTTATTGGTAATGTTGGCTTAGTATAGGGGGGATTTGTTGGTTTAGCAGTATAAAGGGTGATTTGATGGTGAGTATTTACCCTTGTTTTTTACATTTTTAAACGCATGTCCTGGTAAAGTTCGTGGTCGGGGAGGGGGGCAAGGGGGGGGGGGGCCACCCAAAAGTTTGCTTTGGGGCCCCCTGGCTTTTTAGTTTACCCCCTGCGATTACAACAGTTCTGAGGGGGTGGCTCACTGACGGAAACCCCCCCGATACCTAAAGATTTAAACTTTACAGGCGGTGTCGCGACAAGGGGTATGTAAAAGGGCCATGGTTCACCGGTAATGAGCACCTCCAGAAAAACACCCTCTTTTTTTCACTTGCAGAAGGGGGTGGGAAAAGTAAGGGATTTTACCCATTGTTGGGCTAAGGTTTTTTGGACACTAGTTTTTGGGCAGTTTACATACAGCATTGGCCCCAGGCCAAAACATGCTTTCCACGTCGGGGGAGTACTCGGGGTGAGTCAGCTCGTGAGACCGCCCCAAAAGCCCCGTTGTAATAGGGGACAGACGTAACTCTAAATGACGTAACCCGGAGACTGCCTGTATAGTAAAAATCACAACTAAAATATAGTGTGAAAGAGGGAAATATGGCGCTAGGCTGTATAAAGTATAAGATACAGATTAATACATTAAAACAGGACTACGTGCATCTCGCTTGATAGTGTTTCATCAGGTCCATGCAGAAAAATGGAGCTAAAACTAAGGTTAAATCCTGTTTGCTGCACTAGGCTGATTCTAATTGTGTGCACTTGTGTGTCAGCTGAGCGCAATGTGCTGCATGGAGAAAGTGCAACGATTTGCAATCACAAGTATTTAAACAACACAGGGAGAGTCTAAGCAGAGATACACAAAAAGACCCTGCCCAACTATCCACCCGGGGGGGGACACGGGGGGCGCGCCCCGGGGGAGGCCCCCCATGTCCCGGTGGGCCCCCACGTAGTCGGGTTGGGGGGAAAGGGGGCGCGGGGGTGCGGGGGGGGGAGGGTCGCGTGGTATAAAGACGCGCTGCACGGGAAGCAGTCGCGCAGAAGGCAGCAAACGAGTCAGGAGCATCTGCGCACAAAATTCTAAAATTTTTCCCAGGCCTGTACTTTGTCGGCGGTGTCGGGGACGATGAGGCTGGAGCGCTCAAACAGCGATCGCAGCGGGGGGCCCGGTGCTGCAGGATCAGGTTGCGGGGGGCTTGGGGGGGGGGGGGTCCTCTCCTGGACCCTGCTTAACCCGGGAAGGCGGGGGGGCCCCCGTCAACCCAGGACAGGGTCGCCCCCCCCCCAGAGATAAACCCTGATCTTTCACCTAGGGTCCCCAGAAGTCAAGGTCCCCCCACGGGACCCCCCGGTTTTGGGTGGGCGGCGGGCAGCTCGGTCTCGTGTCGCCCGGTCCGGAAGGAATCCGCCGGGGCGGGCCCAGCGGAGCGCGGGTTCGCGTCCCCCAGTCGGGGGAGGTAGGCTGTGGCTCCGTCTTCAGTTTTACGCGGGGGGGGGGCCCCGGGGTGTACCGGTGGGGTCCTCGCCTGGAGTCAAGTTCGGTGGTCGGGGGGGAAAACCCGGCATCGGGGAGCGCACAACGGTCCCGGTGGAAAAAAAAACGGCGGCGGTGGCTGGTCCCGGTGGAGCGGATGCAGGGGAGGACCCGGACGGCAGGAGCGAAGAAGGCGAGGCTTATGAGTCGGAGCAGCGGATCCGGTCGGTGGTCCAGCGGGTGCCGGATCGGAGGGCTGTGGAGGCCTGGGTTCAAGAGGACGTTGTGGATCAGTGAGGTCAAGGCAGCAGTCTTCAGGGATCGATTGGAGCGGCTGGCGGGATCACAGTTCCCGCGCAGCCTGGTGAGTCCTCTTCTATATTTAGTGTGTAGCCGTGGGGGGGTGCGCCGCATGGAGCGGTGGCGGGTGCACACTTAGTTGGGGGGCCTCCGGCGTGGCAGGAGTTGGCTGGGCGCTTGAGGGAGTTGTTGCCGCGTTTTCCATGGTCGGCAGGCACTTTGGGACTGGTATCACCGGTAGCGGCATGGGGGCGGCGACGTCCTCTTCGGTTGTTCCCTCTTCTTCTCCTTGTGGGCCAGTGTCGGGAGTTGGGTCGCAGGTCAGGGGGACAGGGGGTGACAGTTTCAGTGCAGACAGAGCAGGACACGATGGATGCGGTCCGACTTGATGACAGAGCGAAGGGGGAGGTATACGTGTGTTTCGAGGGGCCCCTGGGAGCGCACTTGAAAAAGGAGGTGAAGGAAAAGATTTGGCAGGACAAATCTTTTCTCTTCTCCCCTTGGAAAAATTTAACTTAGCTAAGGGAAAAAGGGATGAGAGTAAGAAGGAGGAGGAGGAGAAGCGGAGGTGGCGGTTGATTCCGCAGACCTTCCAGAATTGGTTGCAGGCATTTGCCATTTTGTCAAGTGTAATTGGGGAAAAAGTGCCAGACAACTGTTCCGCGCTTTTCTGTTACTTAGACTCCATTGGGGAAGCCCAGAGGGTTTATGGGGGACAAGCGGAAGGCAGTGCGTCCCTCCATTCGCTGGGACCACAAAGACATCGGTCTGTGGTTAAAGGTGATGGCACCATCTTGGTTTGGCCAACCCTTTCAAGGGGGACCCGGTGCTACTGGTCAACAAGGGGGCACTGGGTCGATCGGTGGGGGCACCTCAGGGGGGCCTCGTACGGGAGTCTGTTGACAATTTAATGAGAACCAGTGCCGGTTTGGATCAAACTGCCGTTTCAGACATGTTTGTGCAGTGTGCAGTGCCGCTTCCCATGGTTCCGCACGGTGCTTGCGGAAGGGAAAAGGAAAGGGGGGTGTGTCTCAGCAAGGGGGTGACACCGGTGAGGGTGGCCGTGATGGTGCCGTATTTACCCCGACCAGAGAGCGGCATCAATTTGAATTTAAAGGGGGGTTTTAGTGCGACGGATTTCGGATCCAGATCCTCCTCATAGGTTCCCCCTTCTCGACCAAGATTTGCGGTCGGGCTATGCTTCACCCTGAGGAAGTGGCCAACAAACTGGGCCAAGGAGTCCTCATTGGAGGGTGGCGTGCAACACCATATAGTCCTTTTTACCGGTTGCAGATTTTGGTTGTGTTCCTCCGTTAGGGTGTGGGGTTCACAAAGAAGGAGCCAAATAAGTTCCGTGTGATTCACCATCTTTCATTCCCGATGGGCCTGTCGGTCAATGATGGCATTGATCCGGACTATGTTCGGTTGGTTTACACCTCTTTGATGCAGGGTTCGTTGGGTCGTTTTTATGGGAGGGGGCTCTTATGCCAATACGGACATTGAGCGCCGCCTACAGGCTGTTGCCCGTTCAATCCGGACAGTATTCACCTGCTGGTGTGTTTTTGGGACGGTCCTTTTTTGGTTGATCGTGTTTACCGATGGGTTGTTCGATTTCCTTGTTTCTACTTTTGGAGGACCTTTAGTACATCTTGGAGTGGGGTGTTTTCAGGATGTGTCCGGTTTGGGGGTCGTGTGATACCATTATTGGAAACGATTTCCTTTGCATTGGGGCCAGCGGACTCTGGGTTTGCTGTTCTTCAATGCAATGGGTGATGGGTAGATTCGGGGTCCCCCGTTGGCTCCGGATAAGACTTGAGGGTCCGGCCACTTCGCTGAAATTTTGGGAATTATATCGACTTCCCTGCCGATTTGATGGAAATGTCGGTTCCGGAGATAAAGGTGGTCGCTTTAAGGGTGAAATCAATATGCTTGCAAAAAGGAAGTTGACTCTGTGTGAGTTGACAAATTCCCGTTTTTTTACTGGGCAAGCGTAACTTGCTTGCCGCATAATGGCCGATGGTTCCGGTTTTTCTCGAGACGATTGGCGGGGGCAACGCGGGGTGCAGGCACCTCATCACATTATTCGTCTTTGCGAACGGCGGAACACTGGGAGGATTCTTAGGGTTGGCAGTCGTTTCTGGAGCATTACAATGGGAGAATCCATTATAATTAGAGCGGGGTGAGCAACGCGAATTGGATATATTCACCGACGCCGCGGGGAGCGTTGTGTACGGGGCGTAATGTGTCAGAGTGCGCGGTGGCGCCGGTCCGGGTGGCCGAGCCTCAAGGGTGGATGCAGGGTTATCAGGAACTTGGCGCTTTTGGTACTATCCCCTATCGTCATGGCGGTTGGGACTTGGGGTGAAAGTTTCAGGAACATATAAAGTCAGATTTCACTGTGGATAACTTGGGAGTCGTTCAGTCGCCATCAGATTCCCTGTCGGCGTCTCCCCCTCCGGTGGTTGTTTCCCTGCTGGGCGTCATTTAGGTTCTTTCGTTGTTTAGGTCTGAACGCTTGGTGATGAGCGGTGCATGTTCCGGGGGTAAAGAATGAAGTTGCTGACGCTTTATCTCATTTTCCAGTTGTAGCGATTTCGGGAGCTGGCTCTGGACGCCTCGGCCGAGGGAGAGATGCCCAGTGGTAGTTTATGGAAACTTGTCCACGATTTCCCGAACCGCTTGATGAAGGCATCCCTGCCAATGTACCTGGGAGTCCTTATTCGGCGTTGTGGGAGCTGTGGGGTTAGGTGGTTGGAGGTCGGCCGGGGACACTGGAGAAGGACAAAGAGAGAGAGCGGGCTGCTTTATTTTGGCCCTGGTGGTCATGTGGCCATGAGGAGGGTGGAGTCAGTGGCAAAGCGTCCGCGTTTTCTTTTCAGACTGGCTTTTTGTTTCTAGGCCCCGGTGTTTGGGCGAACTGTGACAAAGTCGTTTGAGGTGTGGCAGTGATGAAAGGTTTTTTGTCGGGGGCAGTGACAGTGATGGGAGGCGCCCTGGTGGTTTTTCACTTTTGGAGCATTGGGGTTTGACAATGCCGGTGATTTGTTTTTCGGAGTTGAGACATTGTTGTTCAGCGGCCTTCTCTTTGGCTTTCTCGGAGTCCTTGGAGAATTGGGGAGTTGTATCCACCAGCAAGGGTAGGGGTGGTGTTCTGTTGTCAGAAGATGTGCAGCTGAAGATGGAGGGATTACATTGGTAATTCGCAGGTGTAAGACAGACCAGCTTGGAAGGGGCAAGTTTATGCCTTCCTTTGGGGGATCGTCCAGGTCTCTTATGTGTGTCCTGTTCGCTGCTTCGAAACGTTAGTGGCGTTACGTGGTGGGGGCCAGGGAACCGCCTGTTTGGTGCCTGCGGATGGCACGTGTTGTGTCTTCGCATCAATTAACATGCAATCTTCCGCCGTTTTTCCGGAATTGGGGTTGGTTCCCTTACAGTTACACCCCAGTTCATTTCCGGATTGGTTCGGCTACAGAGCTGCGGCTGGGGGTTGATGGGCGCAGTGCCGGCGAATTGGCAGATGGGAATTCAGGGAAGCGTTATCGCTCCATCATATCCGCCCGCATCTGGTGGCTGGTTACCCGAGCTTGGGTGTTTGTTGTGGTTTGTTGTTGCTTGTTCGTTTGGTTGGTTCGCCGTAGGCAATGATGTTATAATGTGATAAAACGTCTCTTATCTAATTCTGTGGGAGGGAGGGGGTGGTATACAAATTGCTTTTAGTTTACCAGCTATGGAGTTTGGGAGACTCTGGATCAGAGCTCTAGACGGTCAGAGTTCCACTTACATTCCTCTCTTCCCAATTAGTTCTACTTGATATTCTCGTAGATGTCTAGTTCTGATAGTTTCGTCTAGTTTGAGAGCGTTTCTAGATGGGCCGTGTAGTTCTATCGGTTTGCTCATGTCTATGCTACATGGTATACGGATTTTCGCCACTCGTGACGTTTCGCTGATTTGTACACTGTAGAGATTGTGGAGCCTCGTGTTTCTGCAGACTATGCTACTCTTTCGAGTGCGAGTGGGGAGGCGTCAATTAGAGTGTTAGTGATCCGGCGTGTTGCACTCTCTGTCTTGCATTTGATCTCTATCGTTGGATCGGGATCAGAGAATGTCTTTGGCGACAGGTTCACCCCCCTTCCTGAAGTCAACGGTGTTCGCCAATGGGATCGTCCTCCATGTTGGGGGTAACGATTTAGGGTCAGCGTCCCATGAGGTAACTCATAGGTACATAAAGTTTTGACTTACTTCGTCTGTGGTCTTTGGTCCCAGGGTAAGGTCAACGGTATGGGTCGGAACATTGCCCCGACTTGTCTTGGGCGGCAGGCGACCTCGGTTTGGGTATAATCGGGCCTCGCTTGAAAGTGAACAGAGCGGTCGGCTCTTTTGTGGTACGGAATGGAGGTTTTTGTGTGTGCCATAGGGTAGGGGTGGGGGAATATGGTAGCCGGGCGAGGTTTGGTGGAGGGACGGGGTTTCATTTAATGCAGCGGTGGATCATTGGTTCGTGGACATTCAGGAAATGGATTGAGCGAGCATTTGGGGCTGTGGGGGCCGTGCACGCTCATGAGGAGTCTTAGTAACGCTTGCTATAGACGCTGGGGATGGGGGTCCTTGGAGTCGTGGAAATGGAGTGGGGGAGTCAGGTTCTCTTGGCACACAGTTTTTAAGGATCGTGTCTGCGGAGTGTGGGGGGCTCCGCAGGGCATGTCCTTGGGAGCTGGTGAATGGTTAGCCACCTGAGGTGCCCTGAAGCCGGGGTGACGGCTGGGGGTAATATGTGGAGATAATCAGTGTGAATCTATCGCCAAAACTTGGTTTTGCTTGACAAACATCATAACATCCAACGAACTCATCCCCCAATTTGGTTTATTCCGTGGATTAACCGAATGGGTAATTGGTTACATGTTCAATTGGGAATGGTTGTTGTATATTTGGTTTTACTGTTTGTTTGTAATAAAGGCTGCTAGGACCAATTATATCAACCTCTGTCTCAGTGTCCCTCTTTGGGTGGGTCATGGAAAGCGTTGGGTGGAGTTAATGGCCGGGGTGGCCAAAAAGAGTAGGCGACTGCTCAGGTCCAAGCCCGGGCCGACACGGGGGTGCAGCCCTAGGGGGAGGCCCCTCATGACCCGGCGCGCCGGACGTACGTGCGGCCGTTGGGGGAACGGGAGCGCGGCGTGCGGGGGGCGCATGGTATAAAGACGCGCCGCACGGGAAGCAGTCGCGCAGAAGGCAGAAAACGAGTCCCACCCTCCCTCCCTATGTTTGGGGTGTGAAGGTTGCTTGGGTTGGGGCCTTGTGGGGGTTATTTGGTGTTGGTTCTGTTCGTCGCAGTGGCTGCGAGGATGGGGTCCTTGGAGTCGGTGAAATGGAGTGGGGGAGTCAGGTTATGCTTGGCTCCCAGTTTTTATGGATCGGTCCTGTGCGGAGAGTGGGGACTCCGCAGGCATGTCCTTGGGAGCTGGTGATTGGTTAGCCGCCTGAGTGGCTCTTGTTGCCCTGAAGCCGGGGGTGACGGCTGGGGTAATAATGTGGAATAAGCAGTGGTGAAGTCTTTCGCCAACCTGGTTTTGCTTGGAACATCTTAACGCCAAGGAGCTCAGCCCCAATTTGGTTTATTCGTTGGATTATTCCTAATTGTAATTGGGTTACATCCTCACTTGGGATGTTGTGTATATTTTGGTTTACTGTTTGTTTGGGTAATAAAATGTGCTTCTGTGGCCAATTATATCCAACCTCTGTCTCAGTGTCCTCTTTGGGTGGGGTTATGGAAAGCGTTGGGTTGAAGTTAATGGCCGGGTGGCCAAAAAGGGTAGGCGCTGCTCAGGGTCATGAGTCAGAAGGTAATACAATGTAACTACTGTAGCAATGAAAATGTGACCACTTGATTGAGTACTGAATGACGTTGTCACTTTATAAAAACTGAGATCCTAGAGCAGCAGTGGCGAACCGGTGGTACTCGGGGCCCTCTCTGCTGGCACATGTACCAGGCTGCCAGAACGCCGCAAGTCTGGCCATAACGGATATCCCGTCAGCCGGCATTATCACCCAGCTGCTGAAGACATTCTAATCTACAAAAGTCGGGCCACTATGTGTTCTATTGGGCTGGCGAATCCGCGGGCTGGGAGAAAGTGACATGTTCATTATCCCGGTGGAATACGCGCCATGGATAATGAAAGTCTACGGGGCCGGCGGGCAGCGCCCCCGCCCCTTATTCAAGCCGTGTTGCGGGCAAAATCCGTCCCGCAATTACGGCTTGCATAAGCCATGTGATTTCACCCTTGAACTGCCGGAGCGCTCTTGAAATTCATAAGCAAAAGGTGCCGGTGGCTACTCTGGGCAGATCCTCACTGGTGTTCTGTTAACTCTTGTCAGCAGGTGAGCGGATTCTGCCATCTCCCCTGTAGAGCCGTGTACAGTTTAGAGCGATTTACACCAGAGACACTGACAGCAGTTAACCCCCTGGTGACTGCTACAAAAGAGACTGTTCTGACTGGCTTTACTGAAAGCAGAACCCAGGGATCACACATTAATTAACCCCTCAAGTGTCCTCTTCAGGGTTAGGCATGTATTAGCCCCTTGGATCAGATGGACGGGGGTTTACTGAGATTACAAAACGCTTTAACCCCTTTAGGGATGAACGATCCAGTTTTTCATTTTTTCACAATTGCTGAGGTGATACAGCAGTGAGTACAGTATATAAGACTAATGTGTGTTATTTCAGACCTGATGGACTACATAAATACAGTATGGCCCCATTCACACTTCAATTTTAAATATTTTTGCGGCTATAAAAAGGTTGGAAAGCGGCATGCTTTTTTTTGTAGGCGACAGTAGTTTTTTTCATTCAGTTTTTGTGTGCATTGGTCCATGTATTTTTTTTTTTTCTGGCACGTTTTTCCCTCTCACAAATCATGTGAACCACAACGTGAAAAAAACGAATCTAAAAAGCATATAAAAGAGACGTTACACCTGTACATTTTTTATGCAAAAAAAAGAAAAGAAAAGAACAATGGAAGTTCATGGGAGAGAAAAACAGGACACATCGCTTGAAAAAAAAACACTACACCTTCAGCATACTGCACTTTGAAAAAACTACCTATGACAAAATTAAGAAATAAAATGAACTTGTATTTGCCTATTGACTTCCAGTTAATATCTGGCTTTAGGGGGGGTTTTTTTGTGTAAAACTGCCCTAAGGGTAGTTTCACTCGTCACAGTTTTGCAGAAACAAAAACGCTAGCACAATGCTGCTAAAAGCTTAGCCATTTTTATAAAAAGGCTTTTTAACTTTTTTTTAAAATCCAGCACCAAAACTTTACTGGAAAACAAAGGCAAATATAGAGCACACAAACAGACTTTTTTTTCCTTTTCTTTGTTTTTTTTTTTTTTGGGGGGGGGGGGTTTTAAAAAAATTTTTTTTTAATAAACCCAACATCTTGAAAATTTTGTAGTTTTTTTTAAAAAGTTTTTTCTACTGTTTTTCCCCCCATAACCCCCCAAAGGGTTTTAACTTTTTCCCTCCACAAAAATGCATGTTTTGTGGTTTTTGCTTTAACTGGGGCGGGCAGGGTGATACGTTAGGGCTTTTTTAAACAACACATTTTTGTGATTTTTTTTTAAAAAGGGATCCCGCAAAAGGGATTTTAAAAAAAGTCAATGTGTTTTTAACTTTTCCCTTTAAATTTGGCAAAACCCGGCATCTCTTTTCCACCCCGAGTGATCGCCGTTTCCTTTTTTCCGCATCCCGCTTTGGGACCTTTTTTAAAAATTTGGGACTTTGTCAATTCTTTTTTTTTTTTTTCCCCCGTTTTACGCAAGAAAAACCCCCCAAGGGAACTAATGGATTCCCTTTTTTGGCACCCCCAAAGCGACCAAAAGCGAAAGCATACTTTTTGGGTGCTTTTGGGATCCGTTTTTCAAGCCAAAAACGCATCCGTAAAACATTGGTTTTTAAAAAAAAAATATAAAATTTTAAATTTTAAATTTTGGGGGTTATATTTTTTTAAAAATTTTTATAATATATAAAAAATGTAATTTTATAAATATATTTTTGAAAATATATATTTTTATATATATATAAAAATTGGGGGGGTTTTAAAAAAAAAAATTTTTAAAAAAAAAAGGAAAAATAGAATAAAAAAATTAATAAAAAAAAAAAAAAAAGAACCCCCCAAAATAAATTTAAAAAAAAAATTTAAAAATTAATCCCAACCCGGGGGGAAAAACCCATTTTGTTTTAAAAAAAAAAAAATGGGGGTCCCCCTTTTTCAAACCCCTGTAAATGTCCCCTTAAAATTTAAACCCCCCCTTAAAAAAATTTAACCCCAAATCAATATTAAATTTTTTAAAACATTTGGGATGGGTTGTTTAAATAAAAACCCCATTAAAAAACCCCGGACCCGTAAAACCCCTTTCAAAACAAACCAAACCATCCAAAAAAAGGATCAGCGGTTGCGTTTATTTTTAACCCCCTTTTGATCCCTTTTGCATCCAGCGCAGGAAAAACGTACCAAAAAAGCACCCCCCAAACGGATTAAAACTCGTGTGAACAAGCCCTTGGGCTAGGGTTCACAGGGCCAAAAAAGGGGACGTAATCCCCCCAAAAATTTCCGCCGAAAATTTCTCAAAAAGGGGGCGAATACTTCCCAGTCATTAGGGGTAACCCATTTCCCCCCAATTGAACTAGGGAAAATTACCTCCTCTCCCCCTTTTCCGCACAAACCCCGCGGGGGAGAAAAGTGAAAAACCAAAAAAGCGCCATGAGTAATGAATGCCAATGGGCCCGGGGGGCTGCCCCCCCCCTCCCACCTTCCCCGCGGGTTTCCGGAGTTTCCAAGGTCCAGAAGTATATTTTCTGAAAGCGCGGGTATTTTTTTCAAAACGCTCAAAAACCTTTGTTTTAGTTTTAAATTTTTTTAATCACACGGGGTAAGAACCCAAATTGTGTTTTTTTAAAAAAAAAGGCAAACTTTTATTTTTACTACCCGAAAGGGTTTTGATATCTTTACAAAGTCCCCGGGACCCAAGTTTTCCCCCAAATGGGGCCCTGCTGTTTTTAAAATTATATATATATATAATATAAATATATTCCCAAAACCACACCCCAAAATAAATACATACACACATCATAAAAATTACAAAAAAAACATTTTAAAAATGCTCCTACAAAAACCCAAGCATTACAAAAAAAGGGGTTTTGAAATATAACAACCCAAAATTTAAATAAACCCCGGGTATTCTTTAAGCAAAAAAAATTTTTAAACCCCCTTTCCCCTGACGGACACTCATAATAATATGGTTCTAATTTTTTTTCAGACATATCAGGGCTTTTATTTTGTGGGACAAGATGTACTTTCAAATTTTTGTCTTAAAAATTACCCAAAATATACTGGGAACACCAAAAAAAATTTCAAAGGGGGCAAAATATGAAAAAAAAAAAAACCATACTTGTGCCATGTTTGTGGGAGTTTTGCAGCATTCATTCTTCGGTAAAAATGATGTTTGTATTCTACAGGCTGATACGCATCCGCCAATATGAACATGTAGGGTTTCCGTTATGTTGCGCCTTTTTTGGCCCATATTTTTTTTGTACGAAAAAAACCGTCATGAGGGGCATTTTTTGGGTCGAATTGAACTTTTTTTTGCAACATTTTAATGCATTGACTTTTTTGACACTTTTATTCCAATTTTTAAGGGGATTAAAAGAAAAAAAAAAAAAAAAACCAATTTTCCTTTTGGGAAATTTTTTTTTCTTAAAAGGGTTTTCATGTACGGGATAAATGATTTTATTTTTTTAAATAATCAATTTTTTTCAATTGGCGATTTTCTTTTTTTTTGTATTTGTAAAATGGTGAAAGGGGGATGATTTGAACTTTTAATACTTTATTTTTTTTACACTTAAATTTTTTTTTTTTACTTTGAGTACTTTTAACTTTGAGGGTGCTTCACCACTAGGGGGCGCGATCATTTATACAGCCTAAGGGTATGTTCACACAGCATGTTGGATCCGTTTTTCATTTTTTGCATTGAAAACTGCATCCAAAAAACACATCTGCAAATCCGTTTTTGGATATGTTTTGCATGCGTCTTTGGATGCCTTTTTCGGATCTGTTTTTCACTGCGTTCTCTTTTAAATCACAGACATTCAATTTTAACCCTTTGCATTTTTAATTGGAAACGTACCCAACACGCCCCAAAATTTTTTTTTTTTTGGATCTGTTTTTTCGGCCCAAAAAAGCATCCTTTTGTTTCCTATAGAGATTTCCTTCATAAAACCCAAATAGAAGGGAATGACAATTCTTTAAACAGCCAAAAAACCATCAAAAAGCCCAAAGTAAACATGCTCGGCGATCAATCGTCTGAACGCAAGGGGTGTTTTACTTTAAACAATGAAAACACACTGCACATAGTAAATGCGTATTTGGTCCAAAAGCAACCAAAAACCAATCGAAAAACACTTTTGGAACAACCCTAATGCACGTGCTTTAGCAGCAACCCTGTTTTACCCAACTAGTGTACCCTAGTCGGAAAGGGGGTTAAAAACTATTTTTTTTTTAATTAGAACCAACCAATATTTTATCTTATTTATTTTCAGATGTCCGTTCCCCCTCTTTAAAGGCCATTTGGAACAGATTTCAGCAAACCTTTTTTCCCTAAGGAGGGTCATAATAATAGGGCTCTCATTTTTTCCTTTTTGCCTTCGAAGCCTAACTTTTTTTTTTTTTCCACTTACATAACAATAGGGCTTTTATTTTTCGGGGCAAGTTAACTTTCTATGGTGTTATTTATATTTTTGAGATGGGCGAATTGATTTTAACAAATGGAATTTTTTTAGAATTTCAGGAAAATTTGATTTTGAAAAAGTCGAAGTTTTTGGGGTATTCGCAAAGAAGCTGTTTTTGATTTTTAAAATGGCTGCGACCAGCGTTACAGGGGGAAAAAGTCTGGGAGGAAGAAACGTAGCCACTGACATTCAAGATAAGCCAATAAGACCGGGGGATTCTGTGACATCACCCACTAATAATCCGGCCCATGCTCGCTCCTCACACCTTCTCCTGTCTATGGGGGGGGTGCCGCGCCGCCGCCCCTGCGCGCTTTTGAAATCTCAACAAAGAACCACTTTTATACACGATTTTGGTGGGCACAGCTTTTCTCAGGAAATGCTTCTCTTACGTTTTAAAAACTGATTTGGTGGGTATTTTAACTGAAGCCAGGTGCGTCCAAGCAGCTGCATAACATTTTTTAAAGCATCGCCATTCTTGGCCATTGAATATCCAAGGGTTATCTAAGCCGTTCGGTTGTATTTAGTTCAAGAAACAGCGTTTTTTTCAATCCAAATACCCTTTAATTTTGGTTTCAAATTTTTTTTTGCGCAATTTTTGATCCAGGGGTTTAATTAAGCTTGTTCTGCTGTTGTGGTCACTAAAAGAAAAGTTTTTTCTTTTACAAACCAAAAAGAAAAAATTTTTCCTGTAACATAAACTACCAAGGTTAATTTTAAAAATTTTTTTGTTTTGTGTTCGTAAAAAAAACCCGTTTTTTCACGCTGCAAAGCTGGAATTGTTGGGACAATTCTTTTCGCATTTTTCATCCAAGGGTAACAAGTATTTTTTTTTGCGTTGTACTTTTAAAAGAAACGTTTTTTTTTACCGCCAAAAAAGAAAATTTTGCCCCGTAGCATAATTTATACCAAGGAAAATTTAAACCTGGTTTTTCTTTTTTATTAAGTAAAATATCATGTTTTTTAAAAGGCACAACAAGTCAATTTTTTGCCTTTTGGAGTGCAATTTATATCCAAGGGTTTCCCAAATTTTTTAGTGGCTCATTTGGGGTCAAATACAGGGTGGTATTTTCCATAGAGATATTTTCATCACACAGTTCATACATTTTTAGAAAAAACAGAGTCAGCAGAAGGTGGCAGGGCCTTTATCGCGAGTGGCAGTGGCACAAACATTCCTGGAGCAGGCACAGGTCGCAGCACAGCAAGGGGACGTCGCAGCAGGGGTCACTGGGTGAGGCCACAACTCCCTGTCATCTAGTGGCCGTGTGTTGTTCAACAACTCATGGTATTGTTGGTTGATTTAGTCAATCCACTTCCCTCCCAGATGACACTGACAAACCCCAGCCAAGAGTCGGTGGGAACGTCAGACACAACCCTTAGTTTGGCAGGGGCCCGGAGCGGGTCAGCGGCCCTCACCTGTCCTCAACCCGCCTCTGTCCCATCCGGTTCCCTCAGCCAGAGATCTACAAATGTGGTCCTGGGCTCAGCGCCACTATATAGCGAGATGAACAATTTTGAGGAGGGCAATCAGCAGCTACTTGCAGCGAAGAAATGGGGCCAATATCTCCTGCTTCTTGCAGTAGGTGGCATAGTAAAAGATGTGGAGAGTGGCAAAGGGAGGGCATGTTGTGAGGGGTCAGCCTATGCATACCAAGACCAGTGATAAGGACAGCAGTGACGATGAAACACAAATTGACGATGATGTAGCCGAAACCCCAACTTGGGGCCGGTGAAGCAAGAGCTTCATCATCGTCAAGAAAGGGCGTCAGCTTTGCGCGTCAGGCAGCGGCGCAGCCAGCAAGTGGGGTTTTGTGGCCGTGACCAGCAGGGTACAGCATTTTGAGATCGGGACCAAGTGCCACGGGGTAGAAAACCCACTCGCGGTTTCCAAAAAGTACAGCACAGGGGCTCAGCGGGCAGCGGTGGCAGTAGTTCCCCTCAGTGCGGAGCGTTGCTGGTAAAATCACAACGGGGGCGGTGGCAGTTTTCCTTGCTAAGACACCGGGGGAGCCGAATATGGGTATATGTAGAATCTGTGGGCAGAAATTGAAACGTGGCCAGGGAGCTAACGTTGGCACCATGGCCCTGTATCAACACATGCAGCATCATGAAACGTGGCTCAGATGTGGTGGTTCATACTGCCGCCGCAGCAGCAGCGCCCACCTGTGACTCTTGAATAAAGAAGCCTTCTTTATGCTGACGTCCCTATCTTCATCATTTAGCAGCATAATTAAATCACTTGTGCACTGCTAAGGAAAGCCGGAAAACATGACCTGTTGGTGGGGAGTGAGGACTGGGGTTTGGGAACCCCTGGTATAGATAATCGAGAGTCATAGTGGTCAAGTACCTAAGGGGAACTAAATGTTTAAAATATTGGCATTGCTCAGTCCAATCTATTAAAACATTTATCCTGTACGCTGAACATTGTTAAAGAAAAAAAAAATTCCAGATGCCAATATTGCGTTTTTTGGTCATTTCGCATTCCTAAATATTAAAATAAGTGATCGAAAAGTCCCATGTATCCCAGAATGGTATCAATAAAAACTACACTTCAGCCTTCAAATAATGCACCTACACTCCATAGGTAGAGGAAGTAAATTATTGGTCGCAGAAAACTGTATTACTGGAATTGTAACCTGCATAATACAAATAATACATTATTTATCATGAAGAGTGAACACCATTAAAACAAAACCCATGAAACATGTCGCAAGTATGTCATATCCTCCGTTATATTAGCCTATAAATCTTGCCAATAAATCCTCGCCCTTTTTCAAATTCACTTTAAAAATCGCTTATTCAATATCATTCATTTCAAATTACAATATATATTGCATTTATGAAAAAAGTTTAGTGATAACCTGTGGTTGGTAATCACTCAACGAAATCTTAGATTAGTGCTGAGACTCCATAGCACATTAGCACTCCCTGTTCAACTCTCCCCACCTGTGACATTTCGGAGGACAAGTCTCCTTTGTCAAACATGTATGCTAATAAATATAAAAAATATATATATATAAATAATATATATATAATAATATATATATATAATATATATATAATAATCCCTTTCACACAGCGCAGTTTTGGTGCAGTTTTAACTGCACTCAAATAAACTGCCTTTAACCACAACTTCTGCAGTTGCTAAAAATTGTTCAGAAAATTTTCAAGTAAAATAAATTCCTTTGTGTAATCTTGTGGAACAAACACAAAATTTTGATCACCACTTTCCAAACATTTTAGACAAATAAAAAAGTTTGCTGGAAAAAAGGGCATTTAATTGGGTGCTGTTAAAACGGCCCCAAAAACTGTTTTGTGTGAAAGCCCCCTTTTGGGGTGCTTCCATGGTGCTTTTTTGATGCTTTTTTGTGCAAAGTGAAAAGCTTAAATTTCTGTGCCTTTCTGCAAAAAAATGCAAAAAAAGTAAAAAAAAAAAAGCACCAAAAACGCTTGAAAAGAAACACCCAAAAGTTTTTTGTATGCTTGTCTAACAAAGGTAAATTTCCCCTTTTACCCATATCAAAAAAATAAAAAATATATATATAATATAAATACCTCTTCTGTCGCAGCAAGTAAAATACTCTCTAATAGTCAACCTCTTCTAAAATACACCATTTCAATTCACTAATATTATGTTGAGATCCAAAAAAAAGTCTTGCCATATTTGATTCTCCAAACCTCCTTTTTTCATTTTTTTTCTATTCTTTTTATCACTCACATTTTTTCTTTTTCAGCCATCATTTTTGTTTTATATGGTCATATTTGCTGTATAGGGAAAAACAAAACACAAGACAGGGCACCCCTAGTGCAGAGTGTTTGGACAGAAATAATATTTGGTCAGTTTTGCACTAACCGGGTGTTTCCAAATCAGGCTTTGGAAGCGCACCTCCTATCATGTAGCCCCTCACCCCTCCCCCCTCTTCTGTGCCACCGCAAACGGGCTCCGGAGTAAATATATGGGAAATATATTAGTGCTAATAAGCAACTACAAAATGAGGTTTTTAAGGTGCTAAGACTACTTATGTCCTAATTAAAATTTTTTTTCGTTCAATAACAGCGAAAAAAAAAAAATTAATGGACTACACTTTCTCTCTAAGAAATTTTTTTTCTCAGGTCCAAAAAGCAGGGAAACTCACGTTTAAAATAAAGTGAAAGAAAAAAAAAAAACATTTTAAAAAAAACCCCTTAATGACCCTGGACGAAAGTACGCCCCGGGCACAAGGGGCTTTGCGCGGGACGCTCTGCGACCGCCACATAGCCCCGGGTGTTAGCGGTTAATTGTAGCTAACACTCAGTGGTTACAGCAAAGAAGGCCACGGCGTCTAAATGAACGAAAAACGGTGCCCCCACACCTTTCCCCTACGATGGGAACCCCACACGCAACTGCGAAGCCGAAATTTGGGACAGGCAGCGGGAAGCCTTGTAAGGCCCCCTCCGCCCTTTTTTTTTAATTTCCCCACTTCTGGGCCCCCGGCAGGAAGTGGGGAAACTCCATCTTTGTACACCAAAACTTGTCTAGCAATGCATTGGCTTATTAACGTGCTGCCCCCTACGGTGAAGCACACAGGGGGACCGATTAAAATAAAAAAAAAAAAAAAAAAAAAGTTTTAAAAGAAAAAAAAAGTATTAAAATTTAAAATCCCCCCCTTTGCCATTTTTCAAAAAGAAAAAAAATAAAGTTACACAAATTTTGGGAACCCATACGAAAAAGTCCAATCTATAAAATATAACACATTTATCCCATACGCAACACCCAAAAAAAAAAAATTTCCCAAAAGCCAAAATTGGGGGTTTTTTTGTATTTCATCCCATAAAACTTTAATAAAAGTGATGAAACAGCAAGCATCCAAACCAACAATAAAAATGCCTTACCCCAAAAAATGCCCCCCACAAAATCCAAAGGGTTAGTACAAAAAATTTTTGGGCGACAAAATGGCGCCCCGTGCAAATTTCAAAAAAAAAAATGTTTGGAATTTTTTTATGGGACCAAAAATTAACAAACCGACTGTTTGGTATTGGTGGTGCATACAACCAATCAAAAATAACACATTTTATTTACTGAAGATTGAAACCCCTAAAAACCCAAAACCCCCAAACAGGGGCAAGTACTTTTTTTTTTCACAATTTGTCCCCTTGGAATTTTTTTTTCATTTTCCATATATTCCCCCATAGTACAGGAATAACACCATTAGAAAGTAAATCTTGTCCCCCCCAAAAAAAAGCCCTCATAGGCAAGAGGTGGAAAAAAAAAAAAAACAAAAGGTCAGCAAAAAAAAAACCCCCAAAAAAACAAGTCCTTAAGCCATGTTCACATGGCTTAAATGGGGGATTTCGGTCCGTAATTTTCCGCCGAAGTGTGCAAATTACGGGCTGAAAACGGCCCAATTCATTAGGGAAATTCACAGTTTCTCATAGAGAACTATGGTTTACTTCTCCTCTCCCCGCACGGCGAAGCCGCCGGCGGAGAAAATTTTGACAGTCACTTTCTAGCGGCGTATACGCGCCGCTAGCAATGATTGTCTATGGGCCGGCAAAGTGCCGGTCCCCCGCTCCCGCCCCACCCCGGCCACATGGCGTAACTGCGGGGCGTAATTACGTCCCGAAGTTAAGCCGTGTGAACATAGCCTAAGAGGTTAAAGTAGAGTCATTATAGGAGCAATGCTCTGCAGCTCTTGGGAGCAGGAAAATCCTCAACAGCATGATGCAGACAAGACAGTAATTAGCATCAGCAGGAAAGTGTTAATTGATTGTCTGATAAGGAAAGAAGACACTAGTAAAGGATTGCACACAGTGAAAAGATGCAATTGTTGGAAACAGTAACATTGGTAAAAGCAGTAACATCCCCTATTTTACCCAGTGGCTAAATACAGGAAAGCTGAACTAACACCCAGCAATCACATAAAGGTAGGATAAGGTTCTCCAAGTACTAAATAATGGGACTCATATAAAGAAGAAAAAAATGTGTATTTGCAGGATTCTAATGCACTGAAAGGTGTCACTAGGATAAATGAGATGGTTGCTATCAGCAGTGTGTTAGGAGAAACAGCAAACAATTATATAAATAAAGGATATAACAATAAATTGTCATCATGTTCTTTCTTTCCTTTCTTATCAGACAATCTAATTAACACTTTCCTGCTGATGCTAATTAGGGGATGTTCACACGACGGATTTGAGCGCGGGTTTGGCCGCGGGTTTCAGCGGCCAAAACCTCGTCCAAACCTCGCCTTAAACTCGCCTCTCCCACCGCGGTTTATCGGCGTTGGTTTCGTCATGTTTGGGGCGTGGTTTTGGGCGCAGTTTGTGGCGAGGTTTTCGTCCATACAAATGAATAGGCAGGACTAAACCCGCGCCCCACCCACGCCGACACCGTGCCGAAGACTCGCTGTCAAGAATTGACAGGAGACTTCTCACACACACGGCAAGGCCGCGCCACCAAAGCTGCGGCCAAACCCGCGCCGTGTGAATAGTAACGCGATTTCCCATAGGAAACCATGTTATGAACTGGGGGCATTTGGGGCACGATTTGGACTAGGTTTTGGCAGCGGCAACCGCGCCGAAACCCGTGGCCAAATCCACCGTGTGAACATCCCATTAAGGGCCGTTCACACGGCTTATTGCAAGGATGGATTTAAGCCGTATTGTACGCCGTACTGCGCTGCAATACAGCTGGAATCCGTGCCAGCCATTACTGTAATCCACAGTTCTCATAGAGAACTGTGGATTCCGTCTCTCCTCCCCGCTCAGCAAATACGCCCGGCGGGGATAAAGTGACATGCACATTATCCCGGCGGGATACGCACCGTGGATAATGGATGTCTATGGGGCCGGCGGGCAGCGCCCCTTTTCCTTACTCAAGCCGTAATTGCAGGGTGAAATCCGTCCCGCAATTACCGCTTGAATAAGCCGTGTGAACCGGGCCTTACTGTCTTGTTTGCAGCACACTGCTGTGAACTTTCCGCCCCAAGAGTGCAGAATGTTCTCCATAATGACTCATTTAAAAGGGGGTTTTGCCGAAAAAAGTTTCTTCCCTCCCTTACACCCGGGCAGAAGTCAACAAATCACTCATCATGAACTGCAGGGAGAAGGGAGGGGGGGTAGGGGTGAGGAATCCAAGGGAGTCCAAAACTTAAAGGAAAAAATAAACAACAAAAATGGATTAGCAATTCACAAGACAGCCTCAACTGCACGTCAACCTTTTCTGCTAAAAGCAAAGTAATTAAAAAAAATCACGGGCTAAAAAAAGAAGACACACACAGCAGAGCCAAGCTGCAAAAGGGATCTTGTGACATGAAAACTGAAAAAAAAAAAAACTAAAACTTTTGGATTCTAAATACAAAAAGAACACCTATTCTACCAGCGCGAAAGTTTCTTCATGTTCTCTTCACAAAAAGCAGGTATCTAATCACACACAACATTTTTTTTTTGATACAAAAAAAACAATTGCTACCCGGGCCTTTTAAAAAATTCGCACTCATCTCATCAAAGAACTCTCTCGCGCAAACCCTCCACTCTTGTCAGGGCCCATCCAATAGACCTTTGAAGTAACCAAGGGCAGAAGGAAGGCTTACTCTCTCAGACGCAATTTTTTTTAATCACATATAATTTTTAAAAGTGTTAAAAAACCCCTTTTTGGGGGATCCCACTCAAAATTTCATCGTGGCAAAACCCCTTTAAAAAACCCTTTTTTTTTTCTTCCATTTTCACTTTTTTTAAACTGATGTCCACTGCTCTATGACCGAAAACTCGCTTAGAATAACGCATAGCCATAACTTTTTATTTTCTGTTATAAAACAAACAAAGTTTAATTAGGACAAAATAGTCTTTTGCTCTTCATACTAATTTTTATTTTTTGGTTTTTAGCACGAATATATTGCCCATATGGTCTTATTTGAGACTTATGTTCATTAAGACCGAATTTAACCTCTTAAAACCCTTTAACAGCTCCATAGAAAAAAAATATTACTCTTCATTTTTCCCCTCCTCCTCTTCCAAAAACCAAACGTTTTTATTTTTCCAACCACATAGACATATGAGGGGTTTTATTTTTCGGGACAAATAAATTTCAATGGTTTTAAAACAATTTCCATAAAAACTGGGGAAACCCCCAAAAAAAAAAATTCAAGTGGGGAAAAACGAAAAAAAAGTACTGCGCCATTTGCGGGGGTTTTTTTTTTGTGGGGTTTAATCTTCGGGGAAAAAAAATGTTATCTGTATTCTACAGGTTATAACACTGGGGAAAAACCAAAAAGTAGGATTTCCTTTATTTTTTTGTGTGTAAAAAAAAATTCCAAAAATTTTCTAATTTGAAAATTTTCGCTATGGCCCGTTTTTGAAAACCAAAAACTTTTTTTACTAACAACTAGAATGTCAGTGAGGAGTAATTTTTTTCAGCGAAGCTACTTTTTATCAGCAGTTTGGAAAGCATGAAATTTTTTTTGATCACTTTTATACAATTTTTTATAGGCATAAAACCAAAAAAAACTAATTTTGGCATTGGGGAATTTTTTTTCTTCCCCCCTGTTTTAGCAAGGGATAAATGATGTTATATTTTTTTAGATGGACTTTTTCGGACGCGGCGTACCAAAAATGTGTAACTTTTGTTATTTTATTTTTTTTTTTTGTAAAAAGGCGAAAGGGGGGATTGAACTTTTTAAAACTTTTTTTTATACATAAAAAACTTTTTTTTTTTTTTTTTTTCTTTAACATTAGTCCCCCTATGGCGCTTTTCCAATAGGGGCACATCGTTTAAAATACCAAGCATTTATAGCAATGCTTAGGCTGACCAAGAAGCGGTTTTTTTTTTTTCCCCCCTTCCTCCTGTTCCGGGAATGGGGGCAAACGAAACAGGCATGATGGGGGCCCTTTAAAAGGGTTTCCCCTGCCCGTCCCGCATCGGATCCCGCAGACGCTACCGCAGGTGTTAGCTGAATTAGCCCAACACCCCGGGTGCTGATAACAGGGTTGCGCTCATCCTGCTACACAACCCTTAACGCCACCAGGGTACCCAAAACCAGGAGGTTAAGGGGTTGTGACACTCCATGTCAACTTTCTCCCATGTCCTTTAAGGACACCACCACCGGGTTTAGCGGCTATTTTCAGCAACACCCGCGGTTGTATGTTTACCCCATTCTTTTCCAAACCCTCCGGCAGAGTTGCCCCAAACTTTTCCCCCTTGCTCCTGTCTCCTGCCCCCGAGGGCTGTCTTTTGGGGCTCAGGGGGTGGTACAGATCACAGGCAGCAGGGGTTGCCCCCTTTTTCTCCTGTCCCCTTGCTCTTTTTTCCCCCCCGCGGGCTGTCCCCTTGGGGGCTGCAGGGGGAAGGACAGGCCACGGGGGACGGACTCGCGAATTTAACCTTTTTTCACTCCTCCCCCAAAGGGGGCACCCCCCTTTCCTGGGTGCTGAGTAATTACATCGATAACCCCTCCGATTCCAGACATGACCTTATTTTGTCATAATTTAGGGGAAAATCAATCATGGGTTTAAAAAAGCCAATTCAGGGGTAAAGTAGAACGAATAAATTTTTCCCAATATAAATTTAAACCTACTGGAAGAAAGGTGACTACCCAAATCTTCCAATAATTCTTTCTTGGCTATCAGATCTAGATGCGGAGTTGTAACAATTAGGGAGTTTCACATTTGTATTGTATTGTTAACTCTGTAGAAAATTTCATCTGACATCTGGGGATGGGTAATTTCCATGTTTGCTATAGCTAATCTAGTAGCCACTAGTAAGTGGAATAGCACCGTTTTGTAATGGAAATGGGATATCCTAAAAGGTCAATATCCAGTATAGGCTAGAGCTGGCGTAAGATTTATGTGCAACAGAAAATACAGTTAAAATTACATTTTCCAATGTTCTTCCATATAGTATATACACCAGGACTTTCCACCACATTTGCCAAGAGAGTACCTCTTGTCTGCAGGCCCTCTCCAGGCACATTGATGACAGATTTGGTTGGCAAAAAGTGACACCGGGTAGCGTTTAGGTACCAGGGGAGGAAGTGGAAGTTTTTTTTTGAAATTTCCAAATTTTATACATTTATAGTGGCTTAGTGTAAATTGATGAGCTGTATTCCAGTTATTCTGGGAAAACAACATCCCAATTCCACCTCCCATTTTATAATATATGCTTTGGTTTTAGTAGGTTGTTTTAACTTCAATAGAGATAGAATGTATTAGAATCGTCCTTTATCAAAAGCCTTTCTTCCCTTTTCAAAAAGTTAATATATGGGGATGATAATTTAGATTTCCATGCCAAGACCCGGAATAATAATAAGACTGACTTTTATGTATTTAAGAAAAATTAATTCGATGCAATGAGAATTCACCATAAAATCCAAGTAATTAAAGACCCCCCTCGAACAACTGATACACATATCCTAGTGCCTTTCGATAGTCACAGTTTATGAAGTGAATAGTGGTGAAGTAAATGAAAAGGGTCAACGAACATTTGGATTTTGATGTAAACACGCCACTTAATAAGCATAACAGTGGTCGCCCAAGCTTGCATAGCATGATTTACCGAGGGAAAAGATGGAGCTAGGATAGTTAAGGTCAGTAACTCAGCTATCAAAAGTCCATTAAACCGAGTACGGAGACCCGAAGCGTTCTCCATTTTGGGACCAATGGTGAGTCTAGCTTTCCCAAAAAAAACTAATGGGCTTCCAAAATTGAAGCCAAGATATAAAGTTCAATTTGGAACAGAGAAACCTCCTCTTTAAACTGACCTATAAAAGATGGTTGTTCCGTATTGCATCTAGATGCCTATCTGCCATATAATTTTAAACATCAATGTTGTGCAGAGAACGAAGTCATTTTTTGTGGGAAAGGTAAGGGCAAAGCTCTCAGATTATAGAAAACGCGGTAGTAAAAACCATTTAAGATAGGTTAATCCTTGCAATCCAAGATAGAGAAAGGACATCCACTTGTATCGTTCTCAAGTTAATGTTTTGTCTAAGGCCTCAAGATTTTTATGTATGGTGTTTGTTCAAGAAGGGGTTATTTTCTCCCTAGATAGGTAATGGCTCTCTGACCCAAAGGAACTTCAGTTCCTTAGCTTGCTTCTTTTGAGCATCAGTTAGTGAAGATGGAGTATTTTGTGACTTAGCCCATATATCAATTCTATAATCCATACAGAGGCATAAAATTTTTACTATCCTAATAAATTCATAGCATTGTTCCGGATTCAGACATATACTATAGGATGTCGTCAGCGAACAAGCTGATCTTATGTTCAATCAATAGCAGGGATTCCAGATATTGGACATGAGAGATCCGTATCGTTTCGAGTCAGGGTATCTAACACATATCACAAAAAAATCAATGGGGAAAGAGGGCACCCCAGTCCGTACCATTATAAAGGAAAGGAATTGGACAAATACCAGTAGCAAATACCTTAGCCGAGAGAAAGAGTAAAGTGCTAGGTTTGCATTAACTATAGCCCTGTGTAATGCCAAATTAGATAGAGTGTTCCCTAAAAAATCCCAGTTGATCTATCAAAGCCTTTTCGCATCTAATGAAAAGTAGTTACGAATGAATTGTTGTGAAGATTGATCATTATGTACGATATTAATACTCTTCTGAATACTCTCGTGTTTGACGACCTTGTGAACGAAGCACACAGGCTAGTCCTTTGTAAAATATAAAGGGCATATTTAATCATCTTTTGGCAAAATTTTTGAAAATTAATTTAATGTCACAATTAAGCAATGAAATAGGCCTATAAGTTTCATTACTTGATCCAAATCCTTTCCTGTTTTGGGATGGAGGAGATGTGGCGCATAACATAACCTTGGGAGTCTTCCCTTTTCTATTATGCTCTGTAAATACTTCTAATAAATCGGGGTTAGAGTATTGGCAAAATAATATATAATATTCGTTGGTCAAACCAACAGGCCAGGCTATTATTCAGTTTTATGAAGCTGTGAAACACTTCCTCTATATTCAATACTTTCTAATGGTTTTGTTTTAGATTTCTTAAGTGTTCTTCGTTAAGACTGGGATGTCCTACTTTATCTCAAAAAGTCTTGTATATGGAATTGTAATCTAGTAATAGAGGGGTTTCTCTCTCTTGGTTATACAAAGTTGTGATAGTAGGATGCAAATGCATTATGCGATGAGCTGCGGTTCTCGAAATTTTTGAGTAACGGGTTTTGGTGAGGTAGGGAATCTTGTTTTTAATCTGTGAGAATTTATATTCTTTCTTCAAGCTAAGAGTTTGAGACGTTCTGATCTCCCTACACGTAAAATGTCCAATAAGTCCATACAAGTGGCTACAAATTGGTTTCAGAATAGAGTGAACGTAATTATGTCCTACTGGCCATGATTGTCTTAGTGCCTGCAAGGGGGCATACAATCTGAAGTTGTATGTGCAACGTGTATAAGTTCATGATCAAGTCCTAGGCCAGATTTTTCTCATTTCGTTGCTCTCGAGAGGCCGAGTTTAAATGCAAACCTCCTCTTATTACTGCCTAAGGCGCACTCACAAGGTCTCCGCAGAATGGAAGATGGGAGAGTTCCAATAAGGAAATAAACTAGTAAAACTTCTTAAAATTCTTTCACTATATCTTGTGATTGAGCAAAAAGTGATTGATTCTCCACGACATAAAAAGCCTCCTAACGAAAAGTATTTTGCTAATAAGAAAGATAGGTCATGGTCTGAACCATGTAGTTCGTACTTATCTCTGTTGATTAAGGACATTTTGTCAATGCTCTTCTGCTACCAAAAGTAATCTAATCTAGAGTGAGTATTTTGCATGAGAATAAAGTGAATCTATTTCATTGGCATGCTGATAACGCCAAG
This sequence comes from Phyllomedusa bahiana, assembly GCA_025379985.1. NCBI lineage: Eukaryota > Metazoa > Chordata > Amphibia > Anura > Hylidae > Phyllomedusa > Phyllomedusa bahiana. The sequence continues at coordinate 116,774 of JAODAL010005538.1, read as the reverse complement.
GATCATGATAATTTCTTGACGTAAGAGATGTTTCAATACGGAGCATAGTGGGAACTACCTTTCGATCTATCTAAAGTTTTCAATCGACCACTATGTGGTATTCTCCGCAAATTATCAAAAATCTCCCCTTAACATTTCTTGCTTTCTTTATAGTTTTATTATAAAGAATAAGTTTAATATTCGGAGCATAGAGATTTATAATTGTGTACAGGGATTGTAGTTAAGTTCACAATAGCAAACCATGATAAACCTTCCTTTGTGGTTAGAATGAACCTCAAAAGCTGAAACGCCACTGTATTTCTGATAAACATTGCTACACCTGCTTTTTTAGTTCATATGGTGGTGATGAAGGAATGGGGAAAATGTTTATTTCTCATCTATGGGAGTCTGCCATGACTCAAAGTGTTTCTTGAACACACAGGGATATCAGTTTTTGGATTTAAGCATCCCTCCATAAAGACGTCATTTAAAGGGGGAAAACCCCATTGGGCGTTAAAATGAGCTTTAATCCCAAATGGCTAAAACCCGAGCTTACTTCTGACCAAAATTTAAAAACCTTTTGACAGTAATTGGAGCATAAGGGGCATTAAACCCGCATAAAAAGGGAAAATAAACTAAAACAAACATTTAAACCCAAAAAGGATCCCACTAATAAGGGATAAAAAAACATCATGATTGTCCCCTGTTTCCGGGGCCCACTTGGGGAAAGTCCCCATTTGTCCTGCAGAAGTAGGGTAATTTGACCCAAAAAAATTTAATTAAACTGGGGAAATGTAATGGAAGACTACTTTGGGCCGGGGGTTGCTATTCTTATGACATTTTCTAGCCCGGGACTTCAGTCCAATTGGGACCCCATTTGGGGTCGTTTTCTCTCCTTTTTCCCGACGGAGTTTGGAAGTGTCGCCCAAAAGCCCATGAAAGGGTTTCTCTTGTTCCGTTGGGAGGTACAACCACGTAGCTGAATCTTTTTTTTGATGACAATTTAACGGAAAACCCCAGTGTAAGGGTATTATTTTCTTTTGGGATTTTGGTCAAGGACGAATTCCTTTCTTTTAAAAAGGTGCCTGCGGAAAGTTTGGGGGGTATAAGATAAATTTTTTAAACTTTCGGAGGTTGAAACCTCTCTATGGCTTTTAAAAATTTCTCTTTCGTTTAAGAAATGTTTCTACTATTTACATTTTTTGGGGATGGGGGGAAAGATGCTTTGGTTGGAAAAGTCTATGTAGGGTTATCATTAATCCCGTCTCTGTTTGGGGTAACAAAATCCCCTTAGATCCATAAAGGGAACGGGGGGAGTGCTTTCGGGGTGACTAAATTCAGGAATCCCCTGAGCAATATTATTTCTTCTGATCTATCCTCAGATCCAGGATTTTGGAATAGCTTCTGGACTTCCTCCGGGGCGTTTTTGGCATCAATGGGAGATTGTCGTTTTTGCAAACTCCCCCATTTTTTTTTTCCACATTCCGTGCAGAGACCAAGTTTTATGTCGGCTTTAAAGCTCCCTCATCTTTTTGAAATCATTTTCAGGGTTTCTCAAAGGAAGAAAGAGTTGAAAGGGTCTGTTAGTGTATAGCGGGAACCTACGGATCATGATTTCCATCCCCCGGAACTCTCCTGATGAGTTTGGGACTGGGGGGATATTGGGGGTCTACCCTTTTTTGGGATCTTTAAAACGGATTTTGATAAAAGTCGGTAACTTGTGGGTTTGAGATTTATTTTTTTTGAGTCCCCCCTTTCCCGGTCTGCTAGATGGAGAGTCAGGGGGCTAATTACGGTTGTCTCCTTCACAATTAACCACCGTACAGAAATAGTGGTTTTCCCCGGGTGAAGATTTTTTCGGGGCACGCCTAGTTTCTGGATAGGGATAATTTATTTTTTTTTGTTGTTTTTTTTTTTTTTTTTTTTTGAGTTTTTGGGTTATTGTTCCGTTTTTTTATTGGGGGAAAACCCTTAACGGCAAAATTTTTTTTTTTAAAATAAAATCTTTGTAGGGGGACGTGACTTTTGATCCTCGTTTTTAAGAAGTTTAAAAGATTTATAAATTTGGATAATTAATCGGAGTTTTTACTAGTTAGTTTAACCTTACAGATTCAAATTTTTTTTGGGGGGATAATTCACCTTTACGTTCTTAGAAAGCTTCAATCCCCCCTTTGTGAATGTTATATTAACGGATTGTATGCTTACTGTTCTTTGGCTTTTCCTAAACTTAATAGCGAGCTGACTGTCCAAAATATTTTTAATTGTGCCTATCCGTCGCCGTGGGAAAAAAGGACTGGCCTTTCCAAGTTATTAATTGAGTGGAAACATGACTTTTTTAACAAGATGACACCCGTTGTAAATTTGTTTTAGGAATCTTTTTTTAAAATTGAAAGTGGGGGGACCCGTTGCCTACAACCCTCTGTGCTTTGTTTTACGGGTGGGCCCAAAAAAGAATTGTGCACCAAAAATATTTTCGTTTTTTAGCCGTGCTCTTTTGCGGGGAATTTCTGAAACTTTGTGAAATATGGCAGTATAATTACTCCTAATGCTCCTTATTATTTTTGCAGGTATATAATGGAGCCACCTAAAAGGGGTCTCCCTATCACAACAAATTTTGGGCCCCTTTTTCAATGTTTCTTTCTTTCGGGGCCCCGGGTTATGTGGGGTGCTTTTTAAACTATGCTCTTCTTGGGGGACGGGAAGGGGAGCCTGCCCTTTACAAACCCTTTAAATTGGATTAAGCCGTGCCCAAAAGCAGGACCAGCCCCCTTTAAAAAAAGGGGGCTCTGAGGGTACGGCCGGGTCACAGCCCACCAATGCTGTGGGGGTTCCGGTCACCCCCACTCGGCCACAGGGTGCCCGTTTCTTCCCCTCCCTTCTTGTTCCAAACGCACAAAAAAACCCTACGCACTCCCGGGGTGGCAAGAAGTTCCCCGTCACACGGGGGCAAATGGCGGTCGGGGGCGCTAGTTTTTCCCTCACCCGTCTAGGGCGCTGTCCCCTCCCCGGGTTGGGTCCGTAAGTCCCGATCTCCGCTGGCCAGCGGGCGCTGCTGTGTAGGTGCCGGTCTTCCCACCAAGAGGTTTCTCAGTCAGGAGAGGAGGTGAGTTCTTGCACATACAGCTTCACCGTCTCGCTAGAAGATGGCGGACGTAACCGCTGCAAGCTGTCCGGCTCTTCCACGGCGTTCACCCTGCTCCGCAAGTCACCGGACTTCTTCCTCCGAAGCTCTTAACACTCTCAGCACTATGCACTGTCAGATAAGCGGTGTTTACCGCCGGTTAGGGGTTTAGTTCGGCCGATTTAGCTTCTTCCTCACGGACCTCCCTTTTCACACGTCCGGCTTCATGCAGGACCAAGCCACGCCCCCCAGGCTGGTTTTTTTAGTATAAGAAGAGACCAGTATTGATGGTTCTTCCCATTCTGATAGTATCAGGCTACCGCTTTTACCCTGGCTGGTTATGGAAAATAGGTGGGACCCCATGTCTGTTTTCTTTATTTATTTAACCCCTTAACGACCTAGGGCGTATGCATACGTCCAGGTCGTTTGGGGGTTAACGCACCTGTAATCCCTTAATTATCGTGACCGTCGGATCGCAATAACTAAGGAAGACGCAGGAGGAGCGAGCTTCTCCTGCGTCTGTCAGCGACAGCAGCGCACGATTGTGCACGCTCCATGCGGCTGCTGTGTCCTGACAGACAGCACGGAAGGCATAGAATGCCTTCCGGGTTGTATGTGACGTCACGATGGTCGGCTGTGCCCTGTGGGCATGTCCTGGCATCCTGACTGACAGTTGTCATAGGAACCAGTACACAGCAAAAAGCTGTGTAGTGATTCCTATTGAATGAGAGATCTCAAGATCACTCATTCAAATCCCCTATGGGGAAAAGTAAAAAAAAAAATGTAAAAAATGTGAAAAATAAGTAAAAACACAAACACGAAAATTAAAATAAAATACACGTACATTGCCCTTTTCCCCTTTACAAACGCCAATTACCCCAAAAAAGATAAAAGATCAAAAATAAATAAAGTACCCATATTTGGTATCGCCGCGTGCGTAACGACCTGCCCTATAAATCTGTCATGTTAATTTACCCGTACGGTGAACACCGTAAAAAAAAAAAAAACACCAATCACATAATTAAGATTTTTGTGAAGACTTCCTGTTCCTGCCCCAGCATGTAGAGACATGCAGTGCAGCAGCTCCTCTACATCGGGACCCTACCAGCTACATATCTGCTTCTATATCAGCACATCGTACGTGCACTGTGCAGGGGACATTCCAGAGAGTGGCCACAGTTAATTGCCGGCTCTCTGTCTGACTCTGCCTGCAGGAGAAGAGCTTTGCAGCCCGGGGACATGCTGAGGTGAAGACAGACTTCCGGCCCGACACTGCAAGGTTTGTGCAAAGCGCAGACCAGGGAGCAGGAGATAAAGCACTCTCCTGTCAGCAGCTCCTGTGATTGATCTCCTCTCCTCTACAAGTGGCTGACAGCCCCGTTATCAGAGAAAGCTTCAGCCCGCAGTCCCCACCACCCTCCTCTACCCTTGCAACCTGCTCTTCCCCCTTAACTTGCTTCCCACGGTCACTCATGACAAGCTATCCTCCTTATTGTCCAAATCCAACCTCACTACCTGTAGTCTTGACCCACTGCCATCCCACCTCATCCCAGACCTCAGTGCTTCTATCATCCCAGCCCTCACCCATCTCTTCAACCTATCAATAACCTCTGGCACCTTCCCTTCTGCCTTTAAACATGCTACTATCACTCCAATCCTAAAAAAAACAACCCTTGACCCTTCTTCTCTGTCCAACTATCGCCCCATCTCACTGCTCCCTTTTGCTTCCAAACTCCTCGAGCCGCACTCTATCTTTAGCTGTCCTCCCACCTCTCCTGCAACTCTCTTCTTGACCCACTACAATCTGGTTTTCGACCCCACCACTCTACCGAAACCGCCCTAACCAAAGTCACTAATGACCTAGTAACTGCTAAAGCCTCACACCACTACTCTGTGCTCCTCCTCTTGGACCTGTCCTCTGCCTTTGACACTGTCGACCATTCCCTCCTGCTACAAATCCTCTCCTCCCTCGGCATTACGGACTTGGCTCTTTCCTGGATCTCCTCGTACCTCACTGATCGGACTTTCAGCGTCTCTCATTCTCGCTCCACCTCCTCCCCCCGGCCTCTCTCTGTTGGTGTCCCCCAAGGGTCAGTCCTGGGCCCACTACTCTTCTCTATCTACACCCTCGGCCTCGGTCAGCTCATAGCCTCACATGGCTTTCATTACCACCTGTATGCTGACGATACCCAACTCTACATCTCCGGCCCAGATGTCACTTCTCTACTCTCCCGGATCCCTGACTGTCTGTCCTCCATTTCCTCCTTCTTCTCATCACGTCTCCTAAAACTAATGTGGAGAAAACAGAACTCATCATCTTTCCACCGTCCAACTCTACCCCTGCCACTGATCTCTCTATTACAGTCAACGGCTCTACACTTTCACCGGTCCCACAAGTCCGCTGCCTTGGAGTAATCCTTGACTCTGCTTTATCTTTCAAACCACACATCCAAACCCTCACCTCTGCCTGCCACCTCCACCTGAAAAACATCTCTCGCATCCGCTCATTCCTTGGCTATGACACTACAAAAATGCTCGTCCCATGCCCTTGTCATCTCCCGCCTAGACTACTGCAACAAACCTTCTCAGTGGCCTCCCAGCTAGCACCCTCGCTCCCCTCCAATCCATCCTTAACTCTGCTGCCCGTCTTATCCACCTCTCTCCTCGCTACTCCTCTGCCTCTCCCCTCTGCCAATCCCTTCACTGGCTTCCTATTGCCCAGCGAATTCATTTCAAGCTAGCAACTTCGACCTACAAGGCTCTCCATGACCTCTCCCCTCCATACATCTCTGCCCTAACTTCCAAATATCTCCCCTCACGCACTCTCCGCTCCTCACAGGACCTTCTCCTCTGCTCTCCCCTTATCAGCTCCTCACACAACCGTCTCCAAGACTTCTCCCGTGCTTCACCCACACTCTGGAACTCACTGCCCCAACACATCAGACTCTCTTCCACTCTCGCCAGCTTCAAAAGCAACCTGAAAACCCATCTCTTCAGGCTTGCCTATAACCTTCACTAAACTTGTCACTACTTCCTCCACAGACATGTCTGCCCCTCACCTCCTGTCTCTTTCCCCCTCCTTGTAGATTGTAAGCCCTCGCGGGTAGGGTCCTCTCTCCCTCTGTCGTGCCAATTGTCATTAGCACTGTACTCGTTTGACGTATGTAATGTATGTAACCCCCTCGAATGTACAGCGCCCTGGAATCAATGGCGCTTTAAAATAAATAATAATAATAATAATAATAATAATAATCGCTCCAGTGTAAAAACGGCCCCCCTCCTCCGCCCGCTGCTGAGAGCAGGGAAGTGACTGCAGGTGGCGGCGGCGGCTCCCTCTCTGCCCCCCCCCGGTACTGCCCACGGACTGTCTATCACAGCTGCACTGCCTGCTGACAGCCCCTATGTCCTCCATACAATTTTAAGGAAGGAGGCTCTTTATAAACATATCTATCCCTAACTGGACTGCTGCCTCACCTGCGCTCACACCTGCTGGGCTCTGCAGAACTCCCACCAACTCCTGCTTCTCCCCCTCTGCCCGCGGGGCTGACTCCGCTGACTGTTCATGTCTTCATCTCTCACATAACATAGCTCAGATCCATCTGTTTAAGCTGTGGCGACATCTAGTGGTGGCCGAGCAAAGTGCACTTACCACAACTGCAGTTTCATAGCTTGAATCTCTCTTCTATTCTCCATTTCTCGGATGGACCGCTTCGTCCAAACACGGGGGCAAAACCCAAGGCAAATAAGACGAAAAAAGGGCGCTAAATCTGGCTCATTATCCCCCGATACTGCCAGTAACACAAGAAAAAGTAATTTGAGACTGTGCAAAAAATCGCTGCCCCCACCCCACTCTCCCCTTCCCAAACCCTCCCCCCACTACTGCAAACTGCCTCTGATAACACTAAAGGGCTACGATGAGGGCGCATTTGATTTCAAGGGGGAAACTAAAAAAAATTTTGGCCATTGAGGTGGCCCAAAAATTGGCTCCAGAATCCAAGACATTGGAAACCGACATCCCGCTACAGTCAGGGCCGGGTTTTGGCAAAATCCATTTACGATATAAAACAACGGGCTCAGCGCACCAAAGACCACGAACAGCGCCTCCAAAGCTGGAAAACCCAACGGACCCACCAACCGCCCCGGCCCAATTTCCCTTTTGGACAACCAGCGGTTTCCCTCAGATAAAGTGGACATTTTGGAAAGGGGGTCTCGCCGCAAAAAACCTTTCGCCCTGATCGGGATCCCAGAGTCGGGGGCCCAAGCAAGAAAATTCTAAAATTCCTTATGTGAGTCCTACTGCCAAACCCTTTTTAGGGCTCCCCCAACCATGCAAGTTGAGAACCCAAAAAATTCGGCCCAGACCTCGATCCCGTACCCCTCGCCAAGCGGGGACCCCAACTGCACCCATCCCTGAAAAACGCCCACGTCCTTTAAATTGGTCAAATACGGGGATTTTAAAAGACAAAGTCACATCTTCCGAGCCTTAAAAAATCTCAACCCGCCCCCGGAAAATAAAGGGAAATAAGATTCTTATATTTGGAGATTTCTCTGTGGGGGTGGCCAAGCGAGGGCGGTTTTCCCACATCATTGTGCTCACCCTTCCCCGCCAACATATTAAGTTCCCCTCACCTATCCGGCTACTCTCCCGAACCCTATCCCCCAGCTGGATCCCTGTCACCCTTAAACTTTCCCCAAAGAAGCTTCAAGACTCTGAGACCCCTTTTTAAATTTTACAGCAGAAAATAGGGGGGGGGGCCCTTCCCCGATTCTACCCCTAAAAAAGAGCAAGCTCCAAGACTGGTCAAGACTTCACCGCCTAAATCACCCCTCTGGGAGATTTTTTCACCTAAGGAAAAACGCTCCCGTTCTGTTTTGCGTGGGGGCCCCTCAGGAACCGAACTTTCTTTTGCAACCTGTATCCTTGTTAAAGGGGCAGCTCCCCCTTTTTTAAAATTGCCCTTTTTTCCCCTTTTAAACCCAAAACGGGGTGAACTTGTTTTAAAACGGTCAAAAATTTTTATATATGTCAGTTTAATGATAATTTACTACCTCTATACCCCTTTCCCACACGAAATCCCCTTACGAAATTATGCGTCCCGGGGGGGCATTTGCACTATTTCCCTTTACTTGTACTTCCTCTCTACTTTTTGGAAGAAAGGGAAAGGGTCCAATACCCACTTTGGGCCCATTGGGGGGTTTTTTTTGGGTTTTTTTTGGTTTCTGCCCAATGGTGCTTTCTTTTTTTTCTTTTTTTTTTTGGGTCCCCTTCTTTTTTTTTTGCTGTACTTTTTTGGTGGGGCTGGAGGCAGGCTGGGGGGATGTTTTGGCGGTCTTCTCTCCCGGGGGGGTGAGCCCCATTTCCTTCACTCACTTGCGTGCTATAATTATTTGTCATTTAAATTTTAGGGCAAGTAACATCGGGGAACTTAAGGACTGCGGTCTCCGCAAAGGGAAAATTATGTTTCAACGTCACCTCAAAAAATTAAAAACAGACATCGCCCTCACCCTTTGGGGGGGAATTTTCAGCGGGTTAGGCCCCCTTTGGGGGGGCTGGGCCGGCCTCCATCCAAAAAAGGAAAAATGGGTAATTATTTCCCCATCCAAAAAATCTCTCTTTTTTCTCTTTTTAGTCCACCCAGATTTGTGAGGGCGCTGGATTAAAAGTTTTCCTTGCAAATCCAGGGAAATTTTTTTCCATATATAATATCTATGGTCCTTTATGCCAACCAAAAGGGGCTTTCTAAAAAACCCTGACAGACCAGTTACTATTACCCCGGGAAACCCTTTAAAAATTTTTGGAGGGGATTTTAAAACCCTTTTGGGTTTAAATTTCCCCGGAAATAGAAAATCTGTCCATATGCCTTCCCCCCCCGAATTTCCGCTATCCCCCCTGACCCCCCCCCATTTGGCTAATTTAAAATTTTAACTCTCATTTTTGGGTTTATAATGGGGTTTTCTTCATCCCGATGGAAGGGACTATTTCCTTTTTTCCCCATCCCCACAAAAACAGGGGCCTGTATTTTTTATATTCACTCTCCCCCCCCCAAGCCATGCCAAAAGGGGGGATCTCTGTGATATTAAGGATTTAGTTTTTTTTCAGATTCAGCCCCTCTTCCCTCAAACTGCAAACGCTGCTCCCAAGGGGACCCGAAAACCTCTGCAAAATTCCCTCCCTTTCCTATTTGGGGACGAGGGCTTTGCTTTAAAATCCTTCCCAGGGTGGGGGGCTCAATTTTTACAAGACAACCCGGAGGATAGGACAAAACTAGTCCCTTTCTTTTGGGGAAAAGCTAAAGCGGTTTATTAGAGGCCACTTGATTGCCTAACCTACACCCCTCAGAAAAGGGATTGCGGACCAAAAAAGATTGTTGAGTGAAAGCTTGGCAATCTTTCCAGATTTTTTCTCCAAAACCCCAAATCCTGCATCCAAAATCCAATGGTCCCAACCCCTAAAAAAAAAAGTATAGCGCTGGCCCGGATAAACAAGCTGTCCCCGATCCCGGAAATTTACTAAATTTTTCAGGTTTGGGAAAAAAAAGGGGGGGCGGGTTTGCCAATTTTCCTAAGGGATTAATTTTTTTTCCAATATCTAGGGATTGAAGGGGCTCCCCGGGAATATGCAATATTTTGAAATGCTTTAAAATGTCCTACGCGAGTTCAAAAGACCCCTTTTTATTCCCCCGAAACCCCGATGACAGGGGCCCCTCAACTGGCAAGGCCGTCCCGTCTCTCCCCCCCCTTTCCCGAGGCAGATAGACACCCTTTAACCCAAACCCGGCCCCAAAAAGAAAAAAATCTCTAGGGTTATTTTAAAAAGGGGAATAATTTAAAACCCCTGACCCCGATTTCTTTTCAGGAAAATTTTACAAGATTCTAAACCTGAAACACACCCCTTTTTTAACCACCGTCTCCAATCATTCCCTGACTAACCCCCCTCCCCATGCCCGGGAACATAGAACACGCGTTTATAAAATTTTTTCCGAAGCCAGGAAAGGCTGTTCCCCCCCCCTCCTCCCTACCGCCCAATTTTTTATTAATAAAAGTTGACTTAAAAATTAAATTTTTAAGGTGTTTTGGGGGACGGTGGGGACTCTTCCCTTCCCTGTCCCATTAGCCCCAAAAAACGGGGTTCATTAAGGGCAGAACAGCCCCTCCCTAAATTTGTAAAATCATTACTGTCCCCGGATGAATCAAAAAGTAATCCCGGGCTTCATCCATCTCCACTTTCCCCGTCCCCAAGATGCAGAAAAAGCGTTTGACAGGGGCAGCGGGGAAAGGGGGGGGAATGATTTGGGCGGAAATTTGGGGTTTCCCGGGAGCCCCGTTCTTATATCTTTTTCACTATAAACCGCCCCCGGCCCAGATCTATACCCCGGGAAATTTTTTCTAGGGCCTTCATTTGGGAAAGGGACTCGCCAGGGAAGCCCATTATCCCCGCTACTGTTTTTTTTTGGGCCCCTCATCCCAAACTCCTGGGAAATTTAAAATCGGTTCATCCAATATTAAGGTCCCCCTTTTTCTGATATCTTCTGAAATTTTTCTATCCCGACCCCCCTGTGGAGGTTTTTCCCATAGCTTTTGATCTTTTTTCAGGGGTTTTGGGGCCCTTTTTTCCGGGGTTCAAGGGTTTAAGTTTCTAAGTCAGAATTTTTGGATCTTTTCCCCGCTCATTCCCTTTCCCCACACTGGGTTTGCAATTTAAACCTTTTACCCTGGCGGGTGCCTCCATCAAGTATCTGGGGAAAAAATATCGGTAATCCCCTTTATCCATTTATCACCCAATTTAAACCCCCCCCTTTTCCCCAAAATTTTGGGAAAGGGAAATAGAACGATGGATGCATCTTCCCCCTCCCCTTAAATTGCTAGGGCCATCTTTTCATGATGATTACGTTTTCCCAAAAATACTATAATTTTTTACAAACAATCCCCTTTTGCTTGAAAATAAAGATGTCCCCCAAATTTTAAAACCCCTTTCACTTCTTTTCCAAAGGAAAAAAAACCCCCCATAGCCCTTTCCAAAATGATCCTCCCAAGGGATAGGGGGGCTAATTTGCCGATCGAGGTTATAATCTAGCCACCTCCTGCGCCCGGGTCGGAAAAAGGGGGAAACTCCCTTTCCCGAAAAAACCATTCTCTACTGAAATTTTACCCCTGGAACCCCTTCCCGGGCCCTTCCCTTTATACCAAAAAAAAAATTATTCCTTCCTAAGGTGGCGAAACATAGCCCATTTTAGGGGCACATTGGGGGCCTGGAAGGCCCGTAGGGGAAAAAAAAAAACGGGGAAAACCCAAAGGAGCATTTTAAAGCTATCTACAAAAATTATGAAAAAATTTGAGATTCTTGGGGCCGCATGTTTTTTGGGGCCCCAAAAATGCTCAAAGCCCAAAACCCCCGGGTTAAAAACGGGATCTCAGTTTATTTTTCTCTCTGCATTTTGGGGCCGTTTTTGGGCCCCGGAGAGGGGAGAAGTTGACCCCGGGGAGATTTTAAAAGGGAGGACCACCCAACTGAACCCCCTTTTAAGCCGGGGGTGGGTTGACATTTTTTTTTGGGGCCCAAAAAAATGCGGACCAAGAAAACTCAAATTTTTCATATTTTAAATAGCATAAAATCCCTTTGGAAAATTTTTCCAGGTTTTTTTGCCCTTTTTGCAGTGGGGTTCCCCCTGGGGATTGGACCCGTGTGCATATGTAAAAAGTGCCGCAGCCAGGGCCCGTGGCACCCCAGTTGCAAATGTTTTTTTTAGAAATTTTTTCGTGCAGAACTATACGTGGGATTTGGCACAAATTTTTCTTTTAAAAAATATAAGGAGAAAAAATACCTCCATTTTTGGTTTCCTGTTTCCCCCCACCTCAAAAAGGCCCGTTATATCAATTTCACTAGCTTAGAAAGGTTGGGGGCTTTTTTATTTTTTTTCTCTGCATTTTGGAGGCCCCTTTTCACAGGAGATCTGAATTTTTAACCCCGGAGCGAAAAAATAAGTAGGACCCCCAACGAGATCCTTGTAAAACCGGGCTGGGGTTGAGTATTTTTTGGCCAAAAAAATGCAACCCAAAAACTCAAAGTTTTTCATATATTTTAGATAGCATGGAAGGCCTTTAGAAACCCCCGTTTTTTCTTTTGCCCTACCCGACCAGTAAAATACCTTCCTATCTTGGTTAAAAACCCCGAAATTTTAAACCTGGGCCCTTTATAACCCAAAAATTTTAAAATCTGGAGGGAAAAAAGGGGTCTTAACTATTTCCCAACTTATTCACCCTTCCCCCAACAATTTTTCTCCCTCCCCAGAATTTTCCCCAAAAATATCCTTGCCACCATCGCATTTTTTGGCTTACTCCCAAAATAAGTTTTTATAGAAATAAAATGAAACCCTCAATTTTTAAATTGAATGCCTTTTATAATGTTATCGGCCCAAATTCCCTTTAACAACCCCCTCTATCAGCGCTATATGCCGGTTCTTCGTGGGGTTTTCCAGGAGACGAGGGGCCTTGCAGGATTTTTGTTAGGTGGGAGAAGGTCTACCCTAACCAGGAGATCTCTTCTACAATTCTCCAGGGATGGCTGAAGATCCATAAATACACTCACCGGCCACTTTATTAGGTACACCATGCTAGTAACGGGTTGGACCCCCTTTTGCCTTCAGAACTGCCTCAATTCTTCGTGGCATAGATTCAACAAGGTGTTGCAAACGATGCCAATTGGTCCCAAAGGGGGCCCAAAGAGTCCCAAAGAAAATATTCCCCACACCATGCCCAACCACCACCAACCAGCCTAACCGTTGATACAAGGCAGGATGGATCCATGCTTTCATGTTGTTGACGCCAAATTCTGACCCACCCATCCGAATGTCGCAGCAGAAATCGAGACTCATCAGACCAGGAAACCCGTTTTTCCAATCTTCTACTGTCCAATTTCGATGAGCTTGGGCAAATTGGAGCCTCAGTTTCCTGTTCTTAGCTGAAAGGAGTGGCACCCGGTGTGGTCTTCTGCTGCGGGTAGCCCATCGCCTCAAAGTTTCTCCGTACTGTGCGTTCAGAGATGCTCTTCTGCCTCCCTTTGGGTTGTAACGGGTGGCTATTTGAGTCACTGTTGCCTTTCTATCAGCTCGAACCAGTCTGCCCATTCTCCTTTGACCTCTGGCATCAAAAAGGCTTTTCCGCCACAGGACTGCCCCTCACTGGATGTTTTTCTTTTTGGGACCATTCTCTGTAAACCCTAGAGATGGTTGTGCGTGAAAATCCCAGAGATCAGCAGTTTCTGAAATATCAGACCAGCCCTTCTGGCACCAACAACCATGCCACGTTCAAAGGCACTCAAATCACCTTCTTCCCATACTGATGCTGGGTTTGAACTGCAGGAGATTGTCTTGACCATGTCTACATCCTAAATGCACCGAGTTCCGCCATGTTTTGGGCTGATTAGAAATTAAGTGTTAACGAGCAGTTGGACAGGTGTACCTAATAAAGTGGCCGGTGAGGGGTATATAGTTAATGAGAAGTGGAGGGACACATTCTTTAGAATTGCCCATTCCGCAATTTACGGCTTTAATATCACCCCCCATCCAGCTTGTCCAGACCGTTTGAACGTCCTGTCCCAAGTGTGGCACCCCCTGCAGGATTTTGTCCATAGTATGTGGACCTGTGTAGAAACCATAAAGTTCTGGGAAGACAGTCATACAACTCTGAATCTTAAGTTTCAGTGCCCATTTAACTTTAGAGCCAACACATTTCCTGTTCCATAATTTACCACAAATTTTGGGAACCACTCAGTTCTGCAAAAATTTTTTTTATTAGCGGCTAAAAGAAGCCTCCTGGCCAAATGGTTGGAACCAACTGCCCCTACATTGCAGGAATGATCCAGGTGGTAAAACATCATCTCGAAATGGACATAAATAGACATTATCAGGACTAAGGAAACCCAATGCTCTAAATTTTTCAAGAAATGGCAGGATTTTCATGGGTTTAACTTTTACCCCCCCCAGGAGATCAAGGAGATCATGCAGCCTTTGTTTACACCTCCTGGTATCTCTCTTCTCGACTAGGGGGCTCTCTGGGGGCTTTGGAATGTCTGTACCCATAACATGGGAGCTTACCTCAGCCATATCCTGACACCGTGCCCTGGATACTCTCCCTTTGGTAACTGTGCGTCAGAGTTGGGGGTGAATTTGTCCTCTATCTATTTCCCCCCTCGGGCTTTAGGGAACGGGGGCCGTGTGACGATCTCGCAGCATTGTATCAGCACAGGATTTGTTTTCACCTTTTTATCCCAGACCTTACTTGATTACATAGGTGTATGTGATTATGTCTCTTTTACATAACTGAGTATGGTACCAATGTTCTGGTGTTTTTTTTTTTTTGTTTTTTTTGGGGGGGGGTTTAGGGGGGGGTTACTTTTTTATTTTGTGTTTTCTTTTTAAAGTGAAGATGGAGACTGATTTGGCTTCATTCTTATTATTATGATACCAAAGTATGTCATTAGTGCTATTTTGTACTTTCATTGCTTAGTAACTTTTCTTATCTGTAGTAATGATGCCTTATATTATTTCTTTGTGTATCAAGTGGTATCTCATCTAATGGACAGTTATTATATGTTTTTGTTATTGTAAAATTTAATAAAAATTATGTTTACAAAAAAAAAAAAATTTGTTCATCCCGCAGCACATAAAATGGAATAAAAACGATCAGAAACTCCTATAAATGCCAACATTGTACCAATTAAAACATCAATTCATCCCTCAAAAAAAAGGCCTTACACATCTCTGAATACAGAAAAATAAAAAAGTTTTGGCTCTCAGAAAATAGTGATGCATAAATATTCTTTTACACACTAAATTTGGTATTGCCGCATGCGTAACGACCTGCCCTATAAATCTGTCATGTTAATTTACCCGTACGGTGAACGCCGTAACATAAAAAATAAAAAAAATCACAGATTTAAGATTTTTGTTCATCCCGCAGCACATAAAATGGAATAAAAAGCGGTCAAAAACCCTATAAATGCCAACGTTTTAGCAATTAAAACGTCAGTTCATCCCGCAAAAAAAAAGTCCTTACACAGCTCTGTAAAACGAAAAATAAAAAAGTATAGCTCTCAGAAATTTGCCATACATAAATATTCTTTTACACACTAAAAACACTTTTTTTTTTTTTTTTTAAGTGCTTCACAATAAAAAAAAATATATAAGTTGGGTCTCGCCGTAATCATATCGACCCACAGAGGAAAGCTAACTTATCACGGATACTGCACGGTGAGCGCTGTTAAAAATTTAATTTTTTTTCACCCTGCTTTCCAAAAAACTGATTTAAAACTGATCAAAATGTCTTGTCCCCCCAAAAATGATACCAATAAAAACGTCAATTCATCCGCAAAAAATAAGTCTGTACACAGCTCCGTACACAGAAAAATAAAAAAGTTATGGCTCTTAGACTATGGCAATGCAAAAATGTGTTTTCCGGTTTGAATAAAAGTGTTTTTATTGTATAAAAGCAGTAAAAAATAAAAAAATATACAAATTGGTTATTGCTGTAATCGTATCGACCTGCTGGGTAAAATTGAAACCCAAAAAACAATAACAGAACTGTGTTCCCCCCCCCGCCTCCCCCATTTTCAGGGCCCAATGGTTAAAAAAAACTATGAAACACCTGTGCGCCCAAAATGCTCAATACACCCCTATACGAGATCCATTAGGGGTGTTGATCTAAAATGTTGTAACTTCTGGAAGATTTCACCTGTTCTGGTACTTTGGGGGCTTTGCAGATGCGACATGGCCCACACCAAAATCTGCGTTCCAAAAGCCAAATAGCGCTTCCTTCCTTATACGCCCTGCCAGGTGCCCAAACAGCAGTCTTCACCCACATGTAATGTACTGCCGAACTTGGATGAAATTGTGTAACAAAGTTTTTGGTTCTTTTTTCCAGGATTCCTTGTAAATATGAAACATTTTAAGCTAAAAATTGCAGATTGTTGGAAAAAAATTCATTTTTAATTTGCACAGCCTAATCACCTGTGGGTTGAATATACTCACTGCACCCCTGGATATATTTCTAAAGGGGTTTAGTTTCCAATATGGGGTCTTTTTAGGGGTGTTTATTAAGTTTTAGCACCTTAGGATGTCATCAAACCTGAAATGGCGCCTAAATAAAATCGTATTGAAAATGAGACCCCAGAGTACAATAGGTGCTCCTCCTTTTCTGAGGCTTGTGGTTGAGCCAAATAGTGCACTAGGGCCACATATGGGATATCTCTAAAAACGGCAGACCTGGTAGAATTGATAATAAATTGCATTTACCTGGTCACATTTACCGTATAATAGATAAATATTAAAAATCTTCAAAAAAAGTGAAATTTCTTCCACTTCGTTTTAATTTCTGTGAAATACCTAAAGGGTTAACAAACTTCCTAAACACTGTTGTAAATACCTTAAGTGGTCTAGTTTCTTAGATGGAGTGATTTATGGGGGTATCTAACATGAAGACCCCTCAAAGCCATGTCAGAACTGGAGTGGTCCCTAAAAAAATGTATACTGCAAATTTTCTTGAAAATGTGAGAAATTACTACTTTCTAAGCCCCCAAATGTCATTAAAAAAAGACATTTCAAAATGATGCCAACCTATAGTGGACATATGGTAGGTGCTAGATATAAACTATTTTGTGGTGAATAACTATCTGTCTTGCATGCAGAAATTTTGGAGCTTTCAAAATGACAAATTTTCACAAAATTTTTATATTTTTCACAAAGAAACAAGGATTGTATAGACCAAAATTTCTTACTACCTTAAAGCACAATGTGTCACGAGAAAACAATCTCTGAATCACATGGATAAGTCAAAGTGTCAAAAAGTTATTCTCACATAAAGTGACACATTCCAGATTTCAAAAATAGGGCTGTGTCAGTAGGGCCAAAACTGGCTTGGTCCTTAAGTGGTGAATGAGAATCTGCACATGGGCATCCACTGTAATGATTACAGGAGGTGCCTACCTTAGGATTCTCAATAAATAAATGATTAAAAAAAAAAAAATTGGGTCCCCTTCATTTTCCATAAGCAGTCAAGGTAAAACCGGCAGCTACAGCCTGATACTATTAGAATGAGAAGGTCCATTAACACTGGTCCCTTCCGAATCTAAAAATACCAGGCCACAGCCGCCCCAGAAGCGGACCATCACAGTAAAGGGGCTGCTCCTGACGGTTACCTGGCTGTTCCCAGTACCCCTGGTGCGTTAGGTACTGGGGCAATTGTGACACGGGGTTAGTGTCAGCCTTGGGGTAACGAAAACTACTGCTGGATGACACCAAGCCCGAGCGCTAGTAATGGAGAGCCTTCTGTCAGATACTCTATTACTAACACTGGAATTAAATGGAAAAAAAAAAAACACAAACTGTACCCAAAAAATTTTCTTTAATAAAATGGTGAAAGAGGGCTGATGTCGGGGAGTCTTTATTTAAATAAATCAATTGAACGTTGGTCCAAACATAATCCAATGAATCCAACATAGTCCAAAGGGGAAACCTGTATAAATATAAGAACATTGAAAAAAAAAAACCCAACAGTACTAAACTCCATCTCCTGCACCCCCTGAAGATCATTCCAGCGACTGATATTCTGGGGGTGCAGGTTATGGGGTTCAACCTGCTCAATATGATTCTGGGGAGTGCAGGTACAGCCGCATCTCCAGGGGGATGATCCTATGCTCCCCCAACGAGATTGTAAACTGTGTTATGTATCCTAGTGCTAATATAAAATGCAACCCCCCATCACTCCATAACCTCTCCACCTATCACCCCATGTAGAGTTTGTACAGAGGTGGCGGCTACAGGTAGGGAAGTCCTGAAAAAAAATAGAATTCTAAGATATTTGTGTGGTAAATTTTGCAGGGATGAGTCGTGGTCGGAAGAAGTCATCATGGCGGTCTGAACAGGATGGAGAAGAAAAGGGAAAGATGATAATTCCAGTCACAGGAGATGTCTCCGGTGAGTCCCTAGATGTTACTGCATTGTAGTCACTTAAATGTCTGCAGAGCCTGTGTACACTAGCATATACCACTGTATAATCACTGTATGGTAGAAATATTGATTGTAATGTAATGGTTTAGGTTCAGGCACAGTTTGGAAGAAAGCTAAATTAGGGTTTTGGCGTCATCCAGCTTTCCTGGACATTGGATAGCCTATTCAGCATCCATGAGAGCTGGGAGATACCGCCAGAGTCGTTACACAGGTGGAGTGGGTGTGGCTTTTAAGGAGGCGTGACTCACCAACAAAAGGGTGTGGCCATGCAAATTTCCCTCTTTCACACTCACTTTCAAAAGTTGGCAAGTATGTTTAACCCCCCAGACACCGGGGCAAAGATGGTCGCAGCGTCTAAATCAATGAGAAACAGTGCCGCGCACCGTTCCGCACTGTGATCAGGACATCAGCGGTAAAATCACTGTTTCAAGATTGCTGAACATGGCAGCTGCCATGTTGTCGATTTCCCCACTTCCGGCCCCAGGCAGGAAGTGGGGAGACCGCCATCTTTGTACACATTGGATTGTATCAATGAGGAGGACTTCCGGAGACCCCCCAGCGGAGACGACGACAGCACCCAGAAGGACGTGAGGACCCCTGGATCGTGGAGGAGGAGGAACCCTGGCTTCCCGAGGACCCCCTTGTTTGTTTCCAGATTCCCCCGGCTTCTCGGCCTCTTGGCTAAGATCAAGTGTAGAGCTGTTCTTTTAAGAATTGATCTACAGCTTGAGGATCTGAACTGAGCTGAAACACAAGGCGGAATAATCCCGGTTCCAGCGATCGCCAAGGAGGACTTCCAGGAGACCCCGCAGAAGAGGAGGAGGAGATGACGACAGCACCCCGAAGGACTACAGGACCCCTGCATCGTGGGGAGGAGGAACCCCGGCTTCTTGGGGGACGCCCCCCTATTTCGTTTGGGGAAATCCCCCGGCTTCCAGGGGGAGCCCCCCTTTGGCTTTCGAGGACACCCCTGCTTCCAGGAGACCCCCTTGCTTTGAGGATTCCCCCCGGCTTTCCAGAGGAACCCCCTTACTTTGTTCGAGGCCCCCCAAGAAGACCCGGCTTTCTTCTTTCTGCCCCCCGACGCCGAGGACCCCTTGCCCCCCTTCGCTGGGGAGCTTTTCGACGCCCCCCCGTGGTTTCTGCTGCAGAGAAATTTCCCCCCCGGAGAATCTCTGCCCCCTCGACTAGGAGTGAGGACCCTGCCCCCGGGCAGAAAGCCCCACAGAAAAAATCTTTTGTTGCTTTTTCCCCTTTTGTAGTCTTTGTCTGAGGATCCATGGCCCTCGCAAAGCCTCAAAGAAGTCGGGGGAAACCCAGACGGGCCGGGCCGAAGCCCAGGAAGCCGCACCCCCCCCCGGACCGGCGGCCCAGGAAAAAGGATCCAACCCCCCACCTCCGATGGTAAGTCAGCGTGGGCTCGGCTACAACCCAGGTCCCTCCATCTTGCCTCCCTGAAACCTCTCGGGCGAAGGTCAACCAAAACCCCACCCAAATGGAGCTCCTAAACGGGAAAACCGGGGATGAGGCAGACGGTGGCGCTGAAACTTCGAGAGGTGGATGGTAGGAACCTGACATGTCTGCGGACGTGTTCTGTAAAAAGATGATAGTGGACCAGGCTTCAGTCGGGCCAAAACCCACAGTGTCCAAGCTTTTGTTACCGGCCTTTTCTACGTAACTTTTGCTTCCATCAGCGCTTGTAGAAGGAAACTGGGAGCCGTCAAGACCGCCGTACCCGATTCGCCCTTCTCTCTTTCGTGGGAGCTGCCCCATGCAAAAAAGAGGAGAAGCGGATAACTGTCTCCTTGCGTAACCCGCATATACCACCCAAAGATATCTCGACCTTCCTCTCGGGGTTTACTGTTATGTGGTGAGGGAACCAACCCCGATCCTCAACGGTATGGGCTTTTGGACAGGCAGATGGTCTGTGCTGGTGCGGCAAACACAAGGACAGAGACTCCGGGGACGGTGTCGTGCACTTGCCCCAGAGTTCTATTTGGGTTCTTCTTCTGGCCTTATATTCTATCCTGACAGCCCCGCAGACCTGTAGAGGTGTGGTTTGGGAGGGCCCATAGAGCTAAGGATGCAAGGAGACTCCCTGCCAGAACTGCCGGGTCACGGGACACGAGACCAAGAATTGTCCCACCGCAAATTTCCTGTAACCTCTGCGGGCTAGTCTCTCACCGTTACGGGGATTGTCCGGAAAGGGAAAGGTCTTGGGCCAAGGTAGGGGCACGGGCCCCCGGCTAGACCGGGTCCGAACCCGGGCCCCCCCAAGGTTGTGCCGGCTCCTGCCCAGCCCAACAACACAGGTAAGGAGGCGAAGAGGTGCCCCACCCCGCCCGCGCCCTCCCCTCGAGGGTCATTTTTTCACCCCCCCCCGATCTCCGAGGAAACCCCCCCCCCCCCCCCCATGGCTAAGGCCCCTGCAGCCTCTGCCGCCCCAAAACCCCTCTCCCTGGAGGATTTTCCCCTCTTCTGCCCCCAGTACTGCAGTGAAGAGGAAAGCTGCAGAGGAGGACGTCGCCTCCCCTGAAACCAGCAAAAAATCATTGTGGATTTGGAGCAACTCCCCCAGACCAGCGGTCGATAGAGAGAAACAGTTGGTGCAGATGGTGGAAACTCTCACCGACAACGGGGAGGAGGAGAGCGACTTCGAGGACCTAATCGAGGTCCCTGAAGCACGTGCCTACACGGAACCCACACTGGAGGACTTCATCTATGGCGCCCTAGACGGCCAGTATTTCAGTGCAGAAGAGGACCCGCCCGACGGGTTCATCGGATAAGGTGGTAATTGTATGGCCCTACCCATTCCTTTTCTCCAATAAAAATGGCTAATTTATCAATTTTTTAGCATAAATGTGAGGAGCATTAGAGATAGTCTGATGCCAAAACAGTATTAACCTTTCTTTCCAGTCAGTTAGCTGATGTGTACTTTTTACAGGAGTGTTCTTTGGTGTCGTGCGGGACTTACCGCCATCTCTGTAGGCGTTGGGTTCACGGTCCTTCCCTTCTGGTTGGCGGTGGCGACTGCAATTCCGCAGGGGTGGCCATCTGTTCAGGGGAGCGGGTTCACGCTTGATTCGGTCTGGGAGCTCGTCTGCGGCAGGCTTCTTGTCGTGGACGGCACCTGGCCGGGGAACCGGTTCGGTTCACCCAACGTGTACGCTCCCCGGACAAGGGCCACCGCCTGGAGCTTCTCCAGGAAACTGCGGGCCCAGTTTTGCTACCACCAGAGCGGTGGTGATGGCGGCGATTTCAACTGTCCTAATAGAGGCGGACGGCAGGATTTTCTGGCACCTCATCTAAAACTGGATGTCACGTCCAAAATGCTTATAGAGATGACAACAGGGCTTCCCTTTAGTGACGTAGTGGGCTGTATGGGCAGAGGCTCGTGAACTATTCGTGGAGCCGTCCGAAAGGCTCTCTACGCTCTAGGATCGACTTTGTCTTCGTCTCGAGAGCGGTCAGGCAGTAGGTTCTCTATGGTCCCCTGCTTCTTCTCCGACACAGGGCCATTCAGTTCCAGGGGTCCTAGGCAACGGCTTCCCGCCGGGCCTGGATCCTGGAAGCTGAACTGCTCCCTGTTGGCTAGGGAGGACGTGCTCGAGGAACTTAGAGACGCCTATTGGTCTGGAGGGGAATGACAAGGTATTCTTCTCTAACCTCTGCGATTGGTGGGAGTTTGTGAAGGTGGAGTTTCGAAGCTTTTTCAGGCGAAAGGCCGCCAGCAGGCGTTTTCGAAAGGGAAAAGGGCCTTCAGAGCGATGCAACGAGAGCTGCGTTCCTGCAGGACCTCCCGCGGGGCAGCTGGGACGTCGGGAGGAGCTGGAGGAGACCAAGAAGGGCCTGAAAAAAGGCACTTTGAGGAGGAATCTCGCAAATTCTCTTTCGCCAAGGGTGGGAAAACCTAGGAAAAGGTGAGAAGTGTAACTCTTTTTTCTTCAGGAAGATCCACGCCGGGCCCCAACACCTCTGAACGAAACTGAGAGATGAGACCGGAACGATGAGAACGGGTAAGGAGGAGGTGATGGGGGTCGTCTCGGACTTTTTATTGGAACCTCTACGCCCCAAACCGAGAGAAGACGACATAGTGGACAAGTTCCTGGCAGGTATCACTAACACTCTTGATCCCGCAGGTGCTGCCGGGCCCCGAATGCCCCCCTCACGGTAGAGGAGCTGTTCTCTGCCGCCAAATCCTTTAGAACCGGGAGGACGCCGGGCAGCGACGGTCTCCCAGCCGAACTTTACGTCGCGCGGGCGAACTGATCTGTCCCGACCTGCTGGAGGTCTATAGCGAGATGGCGGCGGAAGGCAGAATGCCTCTGTCGCTGAGAGAGGGCATGATAACCATTTTGTTTAAGCGCAAGGGAGAGAGGTGCGATCTCAAGAACTGGCGCCCTATTTCCCTGCTTAACGTCGACTACAAGATCCTGGCAAAGGTAATGGCGAATAGGTTAAAATCCGTCATCGGACGGGTCATAAACCCGGACCAGACCTGCGGCGTTACTGGTCGCAGGATCGCGGATAGTCTCGCTCTGGTGAGGGACAAAGGTCCACTACATCTTAGGCCGCGCACACCCCGCGGCCCTGGTCAGTCTGGATCAGGAGAAGGCCTTCGACCGTGTCTCCAAAGTCTTCATGGGTAAGGCTTTGCGCAAGCTTGGTTTCGGTGATATGTTCTGCTCGTCATTAACCTGATGTATTGTGACATTTTCAGCTCGGTGCTAGTGAACGGCGGAAGACCCGACCCTTCCCCATCTTGTCGGTCAGACAAGGCTGTCCTCTTTCACCTCTCCTCTTTGTGTGTTGCATAGAACTCTTCGCTGAGGCTATCCGCCAGGGAAAGGAGAGATCAGAGGGATCACCGCACCGGGGCCCGGACGCTACGAAGTCAATTGCTCGCTCTAACATGGACGACGTGACGGTCTTCTGCGTGGACCAGCGATCGGTGCGGGAAGTCGGAAGCCATGATCTTCGGGAAAATTGGCAGCCGTCTTCCCCCGCCCTTTTCCTTTTTCAGTGCAACCGGATTTCATCAAGATCCTGGGAGTTGGTTCGGCAAAGAAGGAGCGGCCCTAAAGTCTTGGCAGGGGCGCTTGTTAAAGGTCAATCAACGGTTCGGTCTTTGGAGTCTCAGGAGGCTAACCCTGGAAGGTAAAGCATTGGTTCTGCGTAACGAGATCCTGCCGGTTCTTCAGCACACCGCGCAGGCCTGGCCCCCCCTCGCCACCGTGTGTTGGGCCATTACCAGGGCCGTGTTTTTACTTCATCTGGGATCAAAAAATGAATAAGTCAAGCGGGCCTTCTCTACAAGGGTCCTCTCAAGGGTGGGAAAGGCATCCCGGATATCCCCACCTTGCTGAGGCTTTCTTTTGTTTGCGATTGCATCCACCGCACCATTGTTCAGAAGAGCAGCTCTGCGGGCATATCCGTTTCCTGCTTTTTCCTCCTGCCCCTTTGGCATGGCATGGGATCAGTGGGATATATCCTTCCCTTACAATTGGGAGACGCCTTGGTTCTATTTGGACGTCACCAGGTTCGTGAGGGAGCACCATCTGGAGGGGTTGAAGCCCGATTTGTGGAAATCCAAGGTCATCCACAAGCTCATCAGAGCCAAAGACGCTGGAGCTGGTCCCCGGGTATCCGGACGACATGGCCCTCATCATTTGGAAATTGGTTTCTTCTTGCAGGATCACCAACGAACACAAGGACATGTCGTGGATGGCCATCCAGGGGGGACTGCGCCTCAGATCCTTCATCCATGCCCGTAACCTGAGTAAAACGCGGTATTGCCCGTGGTGTCCCTTTGTGGAACAAACCGCATACCATCTGTTCTGGGAGTGCCCCTTTGCTCAGCGTTTGTTGGATTCCCTTTCACACAAACTTAAAGACTCCACACCCAGGGAAGACATAAGGCACACGTCCATGCTCTATGGGCTCTTCCCTGGGGTACACATAGTCACGGCCATCCAGGAGGCCTGGCGCCTTATGAACTGCTTTAAGGACGCTCTATGGATCTCCAGGAATCGCTTGCTTCTACGCGGAGAGGATGTCAGTGGAAGATGGTCAGCGGCTGATCCACAGCCAGCTCAGAGACTATTACACCCTGGATGATCTGTAGGGAGACGACGATATTTAACGCTTATTTGCCCTTTCTCATAACCCTCTTCCCTCAATGTGTCTGTGCATGTTCATTTTAATGTGTTATCCCACCCTCCCTCCCGCATATTCGTCCCCCACTAACCTTTCCTTTACCCAGGTCTAAGCTAGTTAAGTAGTTAATAACGTTACAGTAGAAATGTGCATGAATGATAGTGTAAAATTGCATGCTAGTACTAGTATAGATTAGCATTGGATTTACATAATCCCTAGTCGGTTAGAATATTGAATGTATGCATAAATGTATGGTAAATTATTCCCAAGCTGTGTCTCGTGGCTAGGTGTGTGTATATTAGACGATTTGGTTGTTAATAAACTCTTTATTCAATCAAAAATTGGATTTTAGATACAATGCATTAGGCTGGATAAATTATTGCGCCACCTAGTGGTGAAGCACCCTAGAGGGAATCAATGTTTAAACCTTTTTTTTTTCTTTAAGTGTTAAAAAATATACGTATTAAGTTCAAATCACCCCCCTTTTGCCATTTTACAAATAAAAAAAATAAAAATTAAACATTTGGTATCGCCTCGTCCGAAAAAGTCCAATCTATTAAAATATGACATAATTTATCCTGTATGTTGAACACCGTAGGAGAAAAAAAATCCAAATGGCAAAATTGCATTTTTTTGGTCATTTCACGTCCTATAAAAATTAGAATAAAAGTGATCAAAAAAGTCGCATGTATTACAAACTGCTATCAATAAAAAGTACACTTCAGCCCACAACAAATGCTGCCTCACTCATGTCCATAGGTGTTAGTATAAAAAGTTATTGGTCACACAAAATGGCACCGCGCCGCAAATTTCAAAAATAGAAAATGTTTGGAATTTTTTTACGGTACTGTCAAGTTGATGGTTTATGGAAAACATTAAAATCTGTTCTATTTATCACATCCTTATGAAGCTCACCCGATATTATCACATCCTTATGAACCTCACCCGATATTGTGTTAAACTACTCTTTATTACATCCATCCTTAATAAAGAGGATAAGGATAAGTCAGATATTTTCTACACTGTTTGCTGCAGGAGAATGAGGCCTTTAGAAATTCCTTTGGACGATACAGGAAGGGTACAAGGACACTTGAAACGTCTAGTTTTACTGCCTTAGCAACAGCCAACTGGCCAATCAGGTGATCCATGACACATACCAGGGAAAGAGATATGAGACTGTAACTTGCTAATAATAAAACAAATGTGATGCACCAGACTCGAGTGTGGTGTCCATTTCTCATGCTCTCAGCTGAGACTAGCTTTACAATGCAATCTGGCCAGGGACAACCAATTGGGAAGGTGTGGAACAAAAAGATAATTCTACACCTAATTTATTACCCTGACATTACCAAAACATAACGGAAACCGTACATGTTTGGCATTGGCGGATTCATATCTACCTGTAGAATACGGATAACACATCATTTTTACCGAAGAATCAATGCAGTAAATTGGTCACATACAAGTAGGGTCACCCATTTTTAATAGTGGCCCATTTAGAGTAATAAAAAACAAATTCTCTCTCCATTCCCCAACTGCAGTCTAAAAGGGAGGTCATAGCACACACTACCTAGACCCTTTGGCACTGTATATTTATGCTAGATATTGTCCAATTATCAGCCCCCACGTAAATGGCAAATGAACTGCTCTGCGGAACACTACTTGTTAACAACAGATACCCTACTTGGCTTGAAGGATGCTCGCGGTGTAGCTTTCCACAGAAAATTGTTACCTTTCTTCAATTGGTCTATTGGAGTAACTACACGCTATTTTACATCATAAATCCTTTTATAGGCCCCTTATCACCTGAATAAATCATACTTACCATTGTCATTACATTTCTAGAGCCATAACTTATAATGACAGAAGGTATTGTCCGCTCACTGTCTTTCAATTTAACTCTGCCACATACCACAACATAATGCCAGGTTTTGGAGTGCATCGGCCACAGCGTTCATTTGATCAACAAAAAGCATTCTCACACATAAATCCCAACACATAAACATGTGGGACAGGTCCTCGGAGCCCCAACCAATTATTAATAAATAGTCCTCCCATGTCAGATTCTGCAAGATGATTACTTTCCTCTAGCCAATGGGTCAGAGGCACCCTCTACTAGGTAACCATGCTCACTCCACAGCAATCCCAGAAAGTTCAGCCCTACCATAGCGCTGTGACAAAATACAAACCCTACCTCCTTTGCCCCACCTCTGACAACCCAACAGACTAAATGAAAACTGGGGCCCTCTCTATTTGGAGAAAAATGACACCTGTTCCTGCTCCCATTTATAAACCCTAGCGTCCCTCCCCTGTGACCACCTATCCACCCTACTCCAGCCCCCAAGCCAGGACCATTCCTAGGTTAAATTGCACTCAGTGTGGGGTGATAAAATTACTCACCCTCCCCCCCTTAACATAATGCACCACGATGCGATACATTGCATCACCATCAAACAAATCCAAAATATACAAAAAGCTTTAACACAATGTGCTACGTATAAAACTATTAAATAAGTCATAGTTACCAAATAATACTCAACCCAAATCAAATCCCCAGGTTAATAGTACCAATGTCCTACTAAGACCACATATCGCCAGCACATAGTGACAACATAATATCACCACATTGAATAATACACCATACCATTATTGACTATGAGTCATTATACTACAACCAATATTACCGGCATACAGTGACCATACAGTAGTGGATACCAGTTGTACACATGTACACAGGCTCTGGAGACACATAAGCGATTTCAGTAAAGTTACATCCAGGGACTTACAGGAGACGTCTCTGAAGAGTTTTTCCCTTTCTCTTCTTCAACCATCTGTCCCAGACCACCATGACATCTTCTCCCGGCCACAACACTTCACTGTAGATGTTACAAAACAAACATTTTAGACTCCTCACTGTATCAGCACTTCTCTACCAATTCATATCTCTATACAAACTCCCCATCAACAGCACCCCAAATGGTAATAATTACCCCTTTGTGTCCCAAACTGTAAAAGTGCCCTCAAACAGCTATGGAGCTCCCATTTATGTACCACGTTTTTGTCTTGTATACCAATACAGGCAGTCCACGGGTTACGTACGGGATAGGGACTGTAGGTTTGTTCTTATGTAGAATTTAATGGTAGTAGCCCCCTGTAGCCAAGTAGTTGCCCCCTGTAGCTAGTAAATTGCCCCTTGTAGTCAGGTAGTAGCCCCTGTAGCCAGATAGTAGCCCCCTTGTAGTCAGGTAGTTGCCCCCTACAGCTAATGAAAATTAAAAAAGTACTCACCTCTACATGGTCCACACAGCAGTTCTGAGAGCTGGTGTTCAGTGTAAGCGGTGTGACGTTATCACGCCGCTCACACAGCTCCCGAGATCTCCTGGGGCAGAAGCTTAGGCTTCTGACCGAGGAGATCCAGCATCGCAGGGGGTGTGGTGAAAGCCGTGCGACACGCCCCTTGCGATGCTGAGGTGTATGTACAGCACTCACTAAGCGCTGTACATACTACAGAGAAAGCAGGGGTAACGATCCTCCTGCCTTCACCCTGTAGCGAGCAGCATGCACAGTTCGTAGTGTGCAGCTGCTGACTGACTCTGCGCAGCCACGTCTCCCCCTCTAGTGAGCAGCACCCCGGGCGATCACCCGCCACGCCCGCCCATAGGAACGGTCCTGCCCCAAGCTCCACTTATTTGTCCAGCCTTACTTTCTGCTGATGGCACTGTTTCGTATCATTATAGGGAATTTGTTTTTGATCACTTTTTATACTATTTCTCATTAGAATGGATGACCAAAAACATGCAATTCTGCCATTTTTAATTTTCTGCAATTTTATTTTTTCTCCAATTTTATTTTTTCTGCAGCAAGTACCATATGGATTAGGTAACTGGAGCATTACCGATTTTTTTTTTTTTATAGAAGTATTTTTGTTGGGGAAGTGGGTTTCGGATTTGCTTTTCAATTATTTCTTTTAAATGTTCAAATGGTTTTTTTTTCTTCTTTTTGACCCACTGTGGTAATCGTTGGATCACTTTTGTAATACACAGCAGTACAATGATGCCATACCAAATGCAGGCATAAACCCACAGGCATAATACATTGCAATGCCTTATCTGGTATACTTTTCATTGATGTTTTTCACTTTTGCCATTTCATCAATTATTGGAATTGCATTGCTATATATAGCTATCCATTTGTATTATTTCCTTTTTTCAGTGATTTTTTTTATACATATTTCATCTATATTGTATGTTACTATGCACTATTGTTGGTACTTTTATATCTTATATACATATGTTTTTGGTATTGAATTACTTCGGGATCAGGTCTTGTTTTAAATAATTTCTCTTGACCTTGTAAGTTCTTCAGCCTTTGACACAAAAAAAACCCAATTAAAAAGCCAAAGATTTGTCTACTCTTCCCATTATTTATGGTGGTACACCAGTCTGTGTCTTTCTTTTTTGCCTAATATTTTTAATATACCTTTGACACACAGCTTCTGAGACCGGGTGTCTGTCCAGGGCTAATACGCTCCAGTCCATGACAAGCCCGGAGGTCATTAGTTGGGCTCCAGCTGCCATTGTCACCATCGTGTCAAAGGGGTCAAGAGGCGAGTTTAAGCGATATATGGACACAGCATCAACAACTCACAACCCCCTACTCCCTTCCACAGGCCTGGCTGCTATACCTCCCCTCGTTATAATGTGTATATTATCAGAGGGACCAAATCCAACCAATACAGGAATAGGTGGGTGAAATTACCTTTTGATAAGTAACAATTTCCAAAAGAGGAATGTATTAATTATGAAAAATTGTATTTAATGTGTGAAGAGGAAAGAAAAAAAAACAAAACTTTATTTAAATAAAGGGGTTTTTTTTCTTTCCTCTTTTATAACAATTCTTCTTGTCATACTTTTAAAATGATACGGTATTTCTATGTGGATGTACAATTTGTAAATGTGATTTATACATAATCTACATTTAATTTTTATACTTTTACCTGATTGTACCCTTAACCTTTGACCCTTGTTTGACATGTGCAGACCTGGCAGTTTTTTGTATTTAACCCCATGAGTTTAGCACATTGTGTATGGAACTGAAGAAGTGTCGTCTACACACGAAATGCGTATTCCAATTGCTATATATAACAAATCTTCAACTAAAAAGACGTCCAGCGTGGTCATTACAGTCCATTTAAAGAAGTTTTTTCTGGCAAACTGGAGAAAATCTTCACACCTTTTGGATCACTACTACCCTGACCCCATGCATCGGGCGTACGGAGCAACACGGACAGACGGCTGCGACCGCGATTCTTCGGTTCCAAATATTTGGATGCTTAAAAAAAGTATTGTGCCTTCCTTTGCACAACACTAAAGGGTTTTAGTGCTTAAAAATACAAGGTTTCTTATTCCAAAGTTGCAATATTGCGCTATGGAGCGCTGTATCGTTTTTGTTTTTTCTCTTGAATATGATCCAGCATAGTTGGGTGATTTCACTAACCTTTCCCGGGCATTAGGTAGGATATTCAGTGTCTGGGAAAGCTGGGTGATGCCTCATCTGTAGTTTTTTTTTTTAAGACAGGTTTTCCATTTAGACTACAACAGATTCACTAGACTACATTGAACCAGGTTGCATCTGTTTCTTTATTAAATGGTCACGGTTTTTTTTAAAAAAATTTACCCTTATTGGATTTTTTAAATTTTCCAGTGTTAAAAACAAGGCTCTGTTGGGTCCTCATTACTGTCATTGGGGCTTGGTGGTGTCAGCCAACAGTGTTTGTATCCTGCAAGGCTGACCAACCTAAGTGCCAAGGCACCAGGTATTGGGAAAACCAGTTCCTTTTAAGGGGTGACCATCTAATGTGATGGTCTGCTTCTAAGGCAGCAAATGCAGGCTGGCATTTTAAGGGTTGGCAGTGCCAGATATTCATGGACCTTTCTATACTGATGGTTTGAGACTCAAGCGGTCTGTTTTATCTTGGCTGGTCATGAAAACAAAGAGGGGCCCCCATGGCCTTTTTAAAAAAGATAGAAAAAAAAAAGACGCAGGGTCCCACCATTTTTAGCCATCCAAGGTAAAAACAGCAGCTGCATGTGGATATTAAGATGGGAAGGTCCATGACTATTAGTTCTTTACCAACCAAAAATTTGACCTTGCAGCAGCTCCAGGGAAACGGCCCACAAATCCCCGTGAATAACCTGTAACACGGTTTGGGTCAGCCTTGTTTCTCTCCCCCCCCCCTCCTCCAGAAGATACTGCCTTAATAACTGTGTCAAAACAAAATACAACCCTCAATTCTTATAAAAACCCCCCACCCGCCTGTCACCTCCTATCACCCCTTCCCCTTCCCCTTTCCCACCTACACCCCCAAAAAGGGGTTTAAACAAAAGGAAGCACTAGGAGGTCTGGGAAAAGTAGGGTCAAGATTTTTGGGGGTTACTTCTGCAGTTATGAGGCATGGGCAGGAGAAAGTCATCGTGACCTGAAACACATGGAAAAAAGGGGGAAAAGAACTCTTCCTCAGTAAACATCACTTGGAATCACTAAAAATAACTGCATGGGAAAAATACATTCCCTTTAATGCCTTTACCTGGGATCTATCCCATTTGGGGCCCACAGTATGCAGGGAAAAATTTAAAGTAGTGTAATGGTCTTTGAATAGTCTTTGTTTAGTCAGTAACAGTACGGTAATATTTGCTCCTTGCATAGCAGCATTATCCATAGAACGTTGTCTTACAGCTATTTGCATGGGTCGGTGTGTGTGTATATATATATACACACACACACACTATATATATATATACACATACATACATACATACATACACACACACACACATATAATATAATATAAAATATATATATATAAATATATAAAAAATATATATATACCACACACACACACACACCACACACACACAATACATTTTTAAATAGACCCCAGTAACACTGTTGTGTCTGATTTTCTGGAGGGGGTGGGCAGGATTCTGTTAGGTGGGACATTATTAGAGGAATGTATTGGTGTGGTTTGAGGCATGGCCTGATGTGTCCCTCTTTGCAAGCTCTAGAAGTTGGGGTGGTAGGGTTGTATATTTAACCAAATGCCTTTGAGCCATCATCTAGATTTGTGTAAACAAGATTTCTTTAATCTGCTGTGTGGTTTTGTTGTAGTTTTTTTGTGATTGAACAACTACAATGCTGTCAGTCAACCCAACATGTTTATAAACCTTAAAGGGTTTTTGGCCACGAAGTGAGTTCCTTACCTCCTTAAAAGCTCAGGGGAGAATATAAACAAATCATGCTGAGTCATGAATGCTGCAGGGGTGAGAGGGAGGGGATAAGCAGAGATCGAGGAATCAGGGAGCGTCTCCAATGTTTACTCAAATAATAACATTACAACAGTGGATTCTCAATACAGCAGACAGACTTATACACTGCACTTTCTCTACAGCCCCTTGCCAGCTTCTTCATATTCCCTGTCATCAGATAAGAAGTGCAAACACACAAGCACGGCCAGATCAGCTCCTGTCAGCTCTCCTGGTCCTGTCTAATGTAAACTTTTAAGTAACTTAGGGCATGTAAAGAAAGCTGTAGCTCTCACAGGTTTTCAATTTTTTTAATCACATTATTTAGAAAAGTGATTAAATACCCATTTTGGCAAAACCAGATCATGGCAAAACCCCTTTAAAATAAATTGAAAAAGGGAGTATCTTGCCCAAAAGAAATTTTAAACAAAAAGCATCAACAAAAAGGGAAAGGAATTTTCCCAATCTTTTTAAGGGAAAATTTTATGGGGCTTTTTGTGGGGGGGACCCATTTAGAAGTGATTTTCGGGTTGGATCTGGTATTTTCCCTAACAAAGCAGAATTTGGGCCGGAGTGGTCCCCCGGTTTTCCTGAAAATTTTGGGTAAAAAGTGACCACAATAAATTTTCTTTTTAACGTAAACTGGAAAAAAGAAAAAAAATTAGCGGAAGGAAAAAAATATTTCATTTTAAAAGGGCCAAATTTTCCTTTTTGGGGGTCGCAATACAGAACATGCCCGGGGAAAGCAGTATTAGCAAATAGTGATATAGAAGCCAAAGGAAAGGCTTTAAATATCCCTTTGGAAAAATTTTATTGGAAAATTTTTTTTCCCTTTGGGAAAAAGTTAGGCGACTAAAACCACATGGCTTCCCCTTTCCCTTTTAAGGGCAAAAAAAGGGGGGGGGCCTTTCCCGGGAAGCCGAGTAAAAATGGTCCCCCTGGGAAAAAAAAGCCCGGGAAGAAGACCCCCGAAAAACACACTCCGCTCAGCCGCTACCCCTAAAGGGGTTAAAAGAAAATTCGCCTGCCGGAGAAGACCCCTTTTTCGGTCGGCCCGACGCGTTCCACCAGCCCAACTTCCCTTTGGACGCTTTCCCTTACCAGGCTCAGCCGCACGCCTCCCCTTCCCCCTCGCCCCCCGCCTTTTGGCTAAAAAGGGTTTCCCTCCCTAGGGCCCAGGAGCTCACGCTGGGGTCCGGACGGGGGCGCACCTCCCCTCCCCCCCTTCCCCGACCGGGAAAAAGGGGTTTTTTGTTTTGGCACGCAAACCCCACTCCAGTACAGGGGGGGCCCCTTGGAGAGAAGAGCACACGAGGCGGGAAAAGGTACCCTCTTATCCCCCGGGCAAAACCCACTTTCCCCCTCGCCCGACAGGGGTAAAAGCCCCCCGGGCCGTTCCTGAAACCCCCTGCTAAACCCGCAGCCATGGGGGCCCAAAAAAGGGGGTGACCCAGCCACCCCCCCGGACTCCCCCCCAAAGCACAAAAACCCCCCAAAAAGGGGACCCTCCTCCCCCCAGTGAATAGGCCCTTGAAGGGGGGGGGGGGTAAGCAGCAGCCCTCAGGGGCCCAGGGTTTTCCCGGGTTCTGCCCCAAATTAACAAATGGACTGCTGTCAGGGCGGGGATCCCCTGGTTCCCCCATCCCCAATCAGCCCGGGGCTGGGCTAAAAACCCTCCTTTGGGCTAAACTGATCCCACAGTTTCCCCCCACCGGGGGACGAATTGAGGACATTGTCCTAGAGGGTCAGGGAGGTTTTGTAAGGCGGGCTTGTAAGGAAAAATTTTTAAAGCGCTTGGGGCTTTACATTAAAATGATGCCTCCAGGGTGGATCCCTCTAGAAAATGGACCGGGGATCACACTCCGCCAACCCTTTTGCTCAAATTAAAACCTGCTATTTTTTTTGCCCCAATTACTACTGTAAAGGGAAATGGCCCCCACTTGGGACTTAAACAATAGAGGCCGCAGGAAAAAATTTTGAGGGTAAAGGGGGCCCCCCGGGGAATCCCGGGTAAAAAAAAATGGCAGGAGGTTCCCCCCAAAATCGGGGCCCCCAACCCCTCCCCCTCCACCTTAAAGGGCTTAAATAGAGCCATAGGCCTTGCGTCCAAAGGGGGCCTCCTCTCCCCCCCAAAAGGGAAACATCATTTGTTTTTTCCCCCAATGACTAGGGGGTTGAGCGTTTTTTATCGACAAAGTTGAAATCGGAAAGGGTTTTTTAAAATGGTGACAAATTTCCAAAATCAGCGATAATTAAGGGTTTAAAATCTGGCATCACAAAAAAAGGGATCGCCCCCTTTTTTCGGCGCTTCCCTGAAATTTTTGGGCCCGGCCAGCAAACCCAGTTACAGAAAAGAGGGGGGTTGAGATGGGGTTGCGACGTCTTACGGGGTTTTTTGGGTTAGGGTTTTGCGTTTGGCGGGAAAAAATTTCACATGACCTCGTTTTACCTAAAAAACAGCTTTTCCCCTTTTTTCAGCCTCATTGTCTCTAAAGCGTCTCATGGGGGATGGGGACCTAAAGCTCTGCCTGTGGCCCAAACAGCCGGCTGCAAATTACCCAAATTTTCTGCCCCAGGAAACCTCTATATTAGCTGTGACCCTTTCCAAATTTTGGGTTTAAAATTGGGAGATTTGAAGATTTTATGTAGTTACCCTAGAAAATTTTAAAAAGAAACATCTACCGCTGAAAATTTTCCCGGGGGTTGGGAGGGGGGGGGGGGCCCCCGGGGGCGGGCGAACAAAAGACAAGCTTATCTATAAAGAACCTGGAAAAAGTTCACCAAGACTTTTGTAAAAATTTAAGGGGGAATATCTTTTTTATTAACCCATTTGGGCATTGAAATATTTCCTGGAAATTGGGCAGCCTGAATTTAAAATTGGGATCCACATCATTTCTATAACTGCAGGTCTCTTTGTTAGTTTGCAAAACCCCATTTTTAATTTACAGTATATTTTTCCCAGATAGGTGTTCTTTTAAAATTTTAAACCCATTAAAAACCGTGACTTTTTGATATATCCCTTCCCGTTAAAAAACAATCCAGCAATCTTGTAGCAGCACAGGTTGTTTTTTCCCAAAAAATACCGTGTATCGAACGAAAACATCACATTTTACTGTTTTTTGACTTTTGCGCACCCCAGATTGTTCTTTGACCAGCATCCCGGTAAAATTTTAAAACAGAAATTTCCCTATATTCACCACGGGTAAATTTGGGAAAGGTGCAAAAAAAAAACCTTTTATTATCCCAAATATAACATTTATTTTTTTTTGACTTTTGCGCACCCAGCACTGTTCATTGACGCAGCATCAAAAAAAAATCTTAAAACATTTTTTCCCTATTTTTCCCCACAGGGTTTGAAAAGGTGCAAAAATCCCATTTATTATATCAAAACATAACAGTTACGGGGTTTTTTTTGACTTTTCACACCCAGCATTTTTTCATTGACGCAGCACCCCAGGGTAAATCTTAAAACGGGAAAATTTCTATAGTCACCACGGGTGAATTAAAAGGGTCCCAAAAAATCCCGTTTTTTATACAAAAAACATAACAAATGACTTTTTTTTTTTGGGACTTTTTGGGGCCCCCACCCTTTGTTCATTGACGCAGCTTCCCTTTCCACGTAAATTTTAAAAAACAGAAATTTCTATATTTAACCAACAGGTAAATTTGGGAAAGGGTTTGGCAAAAAATCCCGGGTGTATTATACAAAAAAACATAACGGGATCCCCGTGTTTTTTTACTTTTTTGCGCACCCACATTTTTTCATTGACGCAGCTTTCCAAACGAAAAACCTTAAAACAGAAATTTCCCTTTAAAAGTCACCACAGGTGAATTAAAAGGGTGAAAAAAATTACCGTGAAATTAAAAACGAAAACAAAACAGATACAGACATAACAGAACCCCTTTTTCCCCCGGAAACTTTTTAATCTGGGGGCCCGACGGGTTTTAAGGGTCATCAGGGGGGGGCTTTCCGGGACGGGAAATAGTCAATGTCCAAAAACCCTAAAATGGGGGTTTGAAAGACCCCTTTTTTTTGGCGGCACTTTTTAAATCTGGGGGCATGCGGGTTTTTTGGGGCTCATGCTGCGTTCCGGACAGGGATATTCAGTCCATTCAAGTAACATAGGGTTAAAAACATACGCCCCCTGGCATTTTTTAATTTGAGGGTGATGCGGGTTTTTAAGGTCGGGCTGTGGTACAAGCCAGGAAAAGGAATGGTCGGGTGACTTTTTTTCTGTGACTTTTATAACCTAAGTTGTTGCCTAAAGATGTACACGTATCCATTTGACTTTTTTGGGGAAATTTTTTTAATTTCAGCTTCCCAGCCTTTTTTTTGGGGGGTAATAATGAAAGTGTTTGTCCAAACCCCCAAAGACTTTAAGGGTTTAACCCGCTAATAATCGATGCTCCCCAACGAAAAACCTTATCGAAAGCGGGGCCGACAAATCGACTACCCGCTTCGATCTCGAAAAGCCACCCCAACCCCTCAAACACTATCCACGACCACTCCCTAAAGGAGGCCCTAAGGAGAAGGTTAGAGGGTTTAAAATCTCTGGACTTCCATGGTTTCCACAATTCAAGTTTTTCCAAAGACCTCTCCTGGCTTACCCTAAAAAAAGGCGACTTTTGGGGAAACCCCCTTTTCAAGATTGTTTTAAGAAACCCATATTCCCTACCGATGGAACTTCCCATTTGCGCCACGGGCCGGGAGAGGGGGGCCCCTCAGGGACGCTTAAAACATTTAATACCTTGGGAACCCACCTTTTTTGCGAAATTCTTAAAATTCCCCGCTACTTTTCCCTTTCCCGCCCGGGCATGCTTTGGAAAGGGGTGAGTGAGAGCTCCCGACGGCATTCCCCATTGGGCCCGAGGCTATAAAACCCCACCAAAGTGACCCCCGCCCGAGATGACAAAAAATGGGGGCTGAGGAAGCACAGGGGCACAGCCCGGGCCGGGGAAAGGGGGAGGGTAAAAAACCCCCTGGACTGTCAAACCCGCACAGCCGTTAAAAATGGGGGGGGGGCGGAGCACACTCACATAGCCCCCCTCACCCTTTAAAGAGATCAAATAAGTCAGAGACTATTGAGGTGACCAAAGGGAGCTCCCCACTCAAAAATCCCGCCTCAAGTCTCAGATTTTAAAGGGTCTCACTTACACACAAGGCATGGGAAACCGCTCTCAAAAGCAGGGGGTGGGGGGTTTAAGGACCCACCATTTTTCCTGCTGCCATCTGCAAAGGGCTTCCCACCTCCCACTTTCCCCCCCAAGAAAGGACTAAAAATTTAAAAGTTAAGAGGCAACAGAACACACTGGTCCTACCCCCTGATAATACTGTAAAGCACTACATAACCCCACCAAATCGAAAACATCTTTTAACCCTTTGGGTAAAGTTTGGGTAACCATCCGCTTAAAATTCCCGTTACCCAGCACCCTGGGCCAAAACACCTTTTCTATATAACAATATTAAAAGGGGGGGCATGGAACGGAAATTGCAAAAATGGGAAAAAACCAAGTCAGGGTAAACAAGCAGGAAAGGGGCTAAAAAAAGCCTCCCCCCCCCCAGAAAGGGGCGCCTAAAACCCCAAATTTCGTTTCAGATTGGGAAAAGGGTCCGACCCAAACCAACAGGCTCGATCCCCAAAAATCTTCAAAACCCGACAAAAAGTCTGCAGCCTCCACCTCCGGAAAAGAAAAATTACAAAAAAAAATTTCCCCAGAAGTAGCTCGCCAGAACGCCCCTGACCTGCAAAAAACAAAGGGCCCAAACCAAATGTGGCCAACCCTGTTTCACAAATTAAGGGAAATCAGGGATCATGGAGACAGGGTGGAGGAAACTGGAGTTTTAAGGTTCAATCGCTTGAGGATGGGCGCTGACGCTCCCCCGACCCCGCTCCCCAAAAAGTTTCCCCTTTAGGGCAACAAACGCCTCCCGGAAAAAATAGAAAGATCGGAAAACCGCTCCAGGCGGGAAAAACCTGCGGATACTAGGCCCCACCAAAAAAAATTTTCCCAAAAAAATCTGCCCCCCCTGTTTAAAAAAAATAACCCTGGGGCTCCAAAGGGCCCTTTTTTTCGCTGCACAGTAAAAGAGCCCCACAGAATAGGGTCCCAACTTACGAGGAAAAGAAAACAGGCCCCTGTATCTACAAGAGGGGAGAACACCCCCCCAGAGACAGACCGCCACAAGTCATCGTCAAATAACTAAAATATTTACCAAGACAGAGATCCTAGAAGTTTTTTAAAAGGGGGCTACTCTACTGATCTTTGAGGACTTCCCGCAGAGGTTGGGGGAAATGGCGCAGGGGCCCTTTTCCACTGCCTGCACAGGGGAACCCCCTTTTACAGACAAAAGAGATTTGTGCTCCTCTACCCAGGGGTGCTTAAGAAATTTTTCCCCAAAAATGGACATTCCCCCACATTCTCAAAAGCCTCTGAAGCAACATCTTATTTTTGGATAAAACAAGACGTTCTTTCCCCGGGAAACCCCCACCCCAAAGGGTTTCCCCCCGAAAACATCCACCGGATTTTACCCCCTCCCGGGGCTGCAAAAAAAGGGTGGAAAAATTAGGGGAAACTCTGCTTGGCTGACCCAGCCCCAAAAAAAAACAGCGCAAAACGGCCCCGCTTCTGCTTTGGGCACCTGAGGGCCCTGGTTTTTTCCCCAAAGTTTTAAAAAAATATGTCCCC
Organism: Phyllomedusa bahiana; assembly: GCA_025379985.1. Classification (NCBI taxonomy): domain Eukaryota; kingdom Metazoa; phylum Chordata; class Amphibia; order Anura; family Hylidae; genus Phyllomedusa; species Phyllomedusa bahiana. Next base: position 78,528 of record JAODAL010005538.1, on the reverse strand, counting down.
AGGGATAGTTTTTTAAAAAAAAAAAAAAGGAAATATTTTTTTTTTTTCTCAAAAAACCAATAAACTGAAAAAAGTTTTAGATAAGCTGAGAAATAATTTTTTAAGGTAAAAAACAGCCTAATTGGGGGGGGTTTCCCCAAATTTTTTCTTTGGGTTCAGGGGGGGAAAATGGGGTTGGGTAAAAGATCCTTTCCCCTTGGGATTTTTTCCCCTGGCTTTTTATCTGAGGGAGATGGAGGGGCTTTCCTATGGGGGGATCCCCCTTGGGACAATCATTTACTATATCTGACAGGGTACTATTCTTTGCTCTGCAGGGGCTAATTTTTAATATTGTTGAAAAAAACGTTCTAATAATTCTGCTACGCACAAAACCTGGGGGGGTTTTAAACAGGCAAATCCCTCCGGGAGCTAGGGGAATGTTTTAAATTTTTTTTTACCTATCACTTCATGTTGGAAAAAAAGAAATTTCCACAACCCCTTTAAAGGAAAGAGTTTTTTAGGTTCCAAAATTTTCTCCTTCTGGGTTTGAAAGAGGGGGTCTGACCCCCCGCACTGTTGGCTCTTTTTGGGCACGAGCCCATTTCAAATTTTTTACATTTTTTAAAAATTTGGTTTTGTTTTTTTTGAGGCTAAATTTTTAATTTCCCCCGCAATTAAAGGCACCCAAAAATTTCCCCTAACTTTCCCGGGCCCTTAAATTTTTAGGTTTTTCCAGGGAAAAAAATTTTTCCCCCACCCGCTTAATTCCCCGTCTAACTGGCAAAATGATTAATAACTTCCTTGAAAAAGTAAGGGGGTTTTTGATCCCCAGAGAAGCGCATTATGGGCCTGAGACAAAACTTTAAGCATTAAAAATCAAAATTTTAGCGCTAAAAGCCCGGGGACCACTTTAGAAACGATACTTTATTGGGTTTAAAAAGATTATGGGTGGGAAGATAACGGGTCTGGAGCAGTGGGGGAAAAGGCCCGGGGGTCATTATATTGATCAAAAAGAATTAACCTACGTTATTGGAACAAAACAGGCCAAAGGGGTGATAGTTAAAATAGCCCCTATCTGTAGCCAATCCAAATAGCTATTACAACATTTATGGGCCTAAGGTGAAAAAAAAAAAGCCACAAAATACACGAACCTTCGGCTAAATAAAATCACAATTAAAAAAACCCTTTTTTATTGTCTATTCTTTAAAAGCAAAACAAGACCTATTTCCCTACCTAATAATAGTATAGGGGGGAACCCGCCTAAAAAGGGCGACCCCACACCGGAAACCCCTATCAAGCCCCTAAAAAACCCTCCCTAAATAACACCTAGGGTGGACAAAACACTATAACAAAATAAACCAAGGTGCAACAAAACCCCCAATTAACTAAAACGTCACCAAGACCGAAAAAAACCACAGTAATAAGGGGTTTCCCCTGTCCCGACGCGTTTCCCCCCAAATAAAGGGGTTCATCAGGGAACAGACAGCACCCAAAAAACGTCAAGGGGAGAGAAATAGTGTCAAGAGATACATAGGGGCACCAAAAAAAGGTGCCACATGCAAACAAACAACCGACATATGATTAGATTCAATCAAATAATATATCTACGTCCCTTATAAAAAAAATATACCATGGGCTCCAATGGTACGAAAATTTCCCCAAGATAAGGGAGAAACCCCGGGGTGATCGCATGCTGGGCCGGATAGATCTGCCGGACGCTGCACCAAGAGAGATAGGGGTTTTAAATCCCTTGTCTGGCGCCAAAACACCCCCCAAAAACCCCGCCCCCCGGGATGGTATGTAAATTAGCCATTGTACCCAGAGGGGCCGGAAAGAACCCCCTTCCCCCCGAAGCCTCATGCGCTTTGCGCCCCACAAAACGCCAAGGCACCCGCGAAAACCCCGCCTATCTGGGGTGGTATGTGTTTACCATGGTACCCGTGAGGGGCCAAAGAGAGATCCCCCTTCCGCCCGGGGGATGACAGCCCCCACGCGCCATGCGCGCCAAACAACCATACGGCCCCCATTTTGCGCCTGGTACCGGGAAGACCCGGCGCAGGCGTCGTGCGAAAAATGAGACTGTGCGTGCGCCGCTCTATGAAAAATCATGGCCTTTTTAGGGGGAAGATAACCACAATAAGCGCTGGCCAATAAAAGGGAATAATAAAAAAACAAAGAGCCGGGATTACCTGCCCAATAGTATAACCTATATAAAAAAGGGGCGGTTTTACACATTTCCAACTGTAAGGCGGGTAGCCACAATCCGTCCATAGGGCCAGAGCAAAATCGCAAGGTAAATAATATTCAAAGTAAAGGGGAAAGGGGCGCCCGTCCAAAAAAATCTTAGAAAAAGACATAAAATTATGGGCTTTAAAAAAACCCGGATTTTTTGTGCAGAGATTGACAAAATTGGTGGGGCAAACATTTATAGAATCTAAATGCTTCTACATTTTTAAAAGATAAAAAAAAAATTATAAACAAAAATATATAATAACAAAAGAATAAGCAAAATCAAATAAATGGCGCAAAGGATAGGGTATCATTAATGCCATTTGGTTGCAATTTTTTTAAAAAAAAAGATCCAAATGGTTCCCTCTGTAACTCTTTCTCCCCAAAAACTCCTTTTCTAGGGGAGGGGTAGACAATTTCAAAGCTGGAAACGAAGCTAATGGATTATCCTTGGTTGGAATTTATATGTCTTCCCGGAATCCACATTTTAATGTCTCCCCGGTGTTTTGAGATTTTCCGCCCCTTGTTCACAGGGTTTTACCCCCGTAAATCCGGGGGGGGGCACATAGTATAGAGACTCCCCTAGTTTTCAATTTTTCATATCCAAATGTTTTTTACATCCGGGGCCCGTGGTCAAGGTTACTCACTCTTTGGGACCCCTTATGGAGGGACAGGCCTTGCATTTTCCACATTTATAAGTCCTTGGATCTTGGGCAAAGCCAAGTGAGGAAGGGGAGGCAGAGGTGGAGTGAAATACTTTGAACCAATCTGTCCCGGATATTTTTACCTCTTCTTATGTAATGTGGGGTTGGCATCCCCCAGTCTTTTAAAGTGGGTCCTGACCAAAATTGGGCCCAAAAATTGGTTATAATTTCCTAAATTTTGGTTTGAGGGGGGATCTATATGTCCCCATAATTTTACTATGTCGTTTTCCCACTTTTAAGATCTTTTGATTTTTTAATAGAGAAGACCGGTCCTGTTGAAGTGATTTAATGCTTCTGCAAAATGGTTTTGGGAAAACCCCCCCGGAATCTATTCTTAAATTATCTGCCTCCCTTTTAAAAGGGAGGGGTTTTTTATGAACAGTTTCTTCCAAATTTTACGAACTGCCCTTTGATATTCCTTTTTTTTAATGGTTTAAGGGTGCTGGCTGTCCCAACGTAGTAGACTTTTCCCCGATGGCTTTCGGGACAAAGTTTTTAACCAAACGATCATCGGGACCTTTAGAAATCAATACATCCAAGAATACAATTCTTCCATTGGGGGACGAGGTAAACCTAAGTCTATATTTTTGGTGTTTTAAATTTTTGGACAAATTTTGGGGAAAAGATTCTTCTGGGCCCGTCCACAAGATCATAATGTCATTATATAGGCCCCCAATAGGGGATATAGCCTTGGGGGCCCCCAGAAAGTCTAGAAAAAACGATGGTGTGCCCCCACCAGCCCAAAGAGATTCGATACGAGGGGGACAAGGGGCCCCCTAGCTCCCCTGACTGGGGGAGCACCGACCATCAACAAAAGAAATTATGTGTCAAGAAACAGCAACAGTTCAGTCACAAATGAATTTTTGGCTTGTAAAATTCACTTTTTGTCTTAGAAAAAACCCCATGCCTCAATGCCTTTATCATTGGAATGGAGCTTATAGCGCCTCGACGTCTATACTACATAACCCCATGTCAGGGGCCACCACCAGTTGGTCCAATTTTAAAAGTAGGGCTGTAGTGCCCTAACGAAAAAAAGGGGGGTGCCATTACCCAAAGGGGCCAGAATTTGATCTACGTACAGGCTAATGTTCTTTGTAAGATTATCTATGCCCGAACTAGGGCCGACATTTTAAGGTACAAGACCCTTATGGACCTTGGGTAGTCCATAAAATTGTCGCTAACCCGTGGGGCAAGGAGGGTAACAGAAAGTTAAATTCAGTTTTTTTAATGAGCTCAGACATCAAAGCTTCCTCTTATATTGTTTCCAATTCTGATTTAAATAGGACAGATGGATCCGTTAGCAATACTTCATATCCAAATTGATCATTGAGGATTTTTAGACACATGTTGCGATAATCATCCCAATTCATAATAACCGTATTCCCACCCTTATCAGAGGGTTTAATAATAATAGACCGATCTTGCTCAAGATTTTTTAAAGCTATATATTGGCCCTTTGATAAATTATCATTGGAGCCCATGAGTATATTTTTCTATAAGGGACGTGAGTATATATCTATTTGGCATCTGACATCTATCAATGTCGAGTTGCTGTTGTTTGCATGCTGGCACCTTATTTTGGGTGCACCCAAATGTAATCTCTTACACTATTTCTCTAGCACCTGTGACGTTTTGGTGCTTGTCTGTTCCCTGATGAACCCACTTTATTCGTGGGGAAAACGGCTCGGGACAGGGAACCACTTATTACTGTGTTTTTTTTTTTTGGTCTTGGTAAACTTTTTTTAGTGATAATTGGTGTTTTGTTGCACCTTGGTTTATTGTTATAGTAGTTTTCGTACCACCATAGGTGTTATTTAGGGAGGGATTTCTTAGGGTCTCTAGATAGGTTCCGGTGTGGGGTCGCCCTTTTTCAGGGCGGGTTCCCCACTATACTAGTTATTAGGTAGGGCACAATAGGGCTTGTTTATAGCTTTTAAAGAATAGACAATAAAAGGTATATTTTAATTGTGTATTTATTTAGCCTGAAGGTATCTGTGTATTTTGTGGCTTTTTTCCTGATTTTTTTGATGCCGGGCAAGACTTATCTTACAGGAGTTCTCCGCCTAATTATCACTAGGAGTACGTAGTTGTTTTGGTTGCCTAATGGTGATAACAAGTGTTTTTTTCCAAAACTTGACACAACAATTACTTGGAGACGACATCCCTCTGAAAATTATAGTAGGCGATTTTAATGAAGTCCACAATGTTTTCGAGGACAGATCTTCCACGGGAACAAGTAGGGACAGGAATCTGAGGGAATTATTGGGACGCGCTGATCTTGTCGATGTTTGGAGAACCCTACACCCCGAAGGAAGGGAATATTCCTTCTACTCTGCTCCTCATGCAACGTGGTCGCGTATTGACTATTTTCTAACGTCACGCCAGATGTCGACAAGAGTGAGAGCAGCCACAATAGAGGATATAATGATTTCGGACCATGCCCCTATTCTCCTAAAGATACATGACTTCACTCCCCGAGGGACTGAGTACATATGGCGCTTCCCCTCATACCTGTATAATGATGAGGAATTTGGGAATTGTCTTCATAACTGGTGGCTTGACTACAAGACGACAAACTCCGATCATGAAAACAATCCCCAATTGTTTTGGGAAACAGCCAAAGTGGTTCTTCATGGAAGAATAATGTCGTACGTAGCGGCCCGGAAAAAAAGTAGTAAATTCAAAAATAGAGACTCTCACCCAAGACCTCAGGAGGGCTTATACCTTATATAAGACCCACTCCAACCAAGAAAATAGGGACAAATGGTTTTACGCAAAAAAGGAACTTGAATATTGGTTGACTCAGAGAGAAAGATCAAAAAAATCTCACCGTGACGCACAACTATTTAAATTTGGTAATAAGCCGGGTAGACTGATTGCGAATTTGGTCAAAGGTTCCAGGGCCCAAGTCACAGTCAATACCCTTAAGGATGAACTAGGAAATATTAAACATACAGGTAAAGATATTGTGGATATCTTTAAAAAAATCTATTCTAAGCTATATTGCCCTTCTAAAACAAGTTCTGGTGAGGCAGAGCAGTGGCTACTTGAGCTAAATATCCCGACCCTTTCACAGGAAGATAAAGACTTCCTAAATGCCCCTATCACGGATGACAATATATCCCAGACGATACGACATTTAGCCAATCAGAAAGCCCCAGGACCGGATGGGTACACCGCGGATTTTTTTAAAACACTTCTCCTAGATATTTTGACTACGCTAAAGGTATTATTTAACTCCTTTTTAGAGGGGGACGGGATTCCCAAATTAATTAATGAAGCACATATACGAGTCTTACCCAAACCTGATAGGGACCCCACCATCCCAGGATCCTATAGGCCCATCTCCCTCATTAATGTAGACCTGAAAATAATTTCAAAAATAATGGCGGACCGACTTGCTATTTTACTTCCTAAATTGATCTCTGAGCATCAGGTCGGTTTTGTCAAAAACAGATCGGCAGTGACGAACATTCGTAAGGTATTGACGGTTCTGGATGATATCAAAATCCATCCACAAAAACACAGGTCTCCAGCCTTATTGTCAATCGATGCCGAGAAGGCGTTTGACAATGTGAGTTGGGATTGGATGGGGAAAGTACTGACTAGAATGGGGTTTGACGGCAGATTTCATCAATACATTCGGTCACTATATAGCAACCCATCTGCAAGGATCGCCATTCCCGGATTTTTATCCGATCCCTTTACGCTGTGGAGGGGTACGAGGCAGGGGTGCCCTTTGTCACCCTTGCTTTTTAATATTGCCATTGAACCGTTGGTGAGGCACATAGTCAACAACGTCCAGGAATTTGAGGGCATTGTGATTGGGAAATAATTCTTAAAAGTAGCGTTATTTGCGGATGACATAATTTTCTTTTGCGCCCGGCCAGATAGGGATGTCCCTTTAGTATTAAATGTTCTGACCCACTTCGGAAACAGCTCAGGATTTAAAGTCAATATTGACAAATCTGAACTTCTGGACCTTACACCCCCGTCACGTAATAAAACAGACTCGCTACAGCACCTCCCGGTTTCTATTGCCCAACACCATATAAAATATCTAGGAATCAATATAGGTAAAATGCCCGAATCTATTTATGAACTTAACTTTCCCCCTATAATAAAAAAGATCTGCGCAGAGTTGACTCGGTGGATGCATTTACCAATACCACTGATAGCGCGATGCCATCTTATTAAAATGATAAGTTTCTCCAGGCTCCTGTTCCCAATGCAGACTATACCTCTCCTATTAAAACACACATGTGTGAACAGAGTCAAGTCTGCATTCATAAAATTTATCTGGAGAGAAAAACGCCCAAGGATTGCAATAGGGAAGTTAATGCTCCCGAAGGATATGGGAGGCTTAAATCTGCCTGATATTAGAAAATATAATCTGGCATTATTGCTCCGACATGGGCTAGATTGGAACTTCCTTCTTTTCTAATTTGGCTCTAGAAAAAGATGTAATGGCCCCTTGGAACCTCAATGCGCTTTTGCACACCCCATACGCTGCACTCCCTAGGGTAGCACGTCTAAGTTTGATAGCACGAGATACAATAGGAGCCTGGAAGGCAGCTAGGAAATTATTTAAACTTCCGTACCAGTTTAGTGGTTATTTAACATGGGAAGGACACCCAGAATTCCTCACGGGACAGAATCAGGCAAGTTTAAGGCAGTGGAAGGAGAAGGGGGTGCACCAGGCAATCTCGTTAATTTCACCAACAGGAAAGAAGTTTCTCTCTTTTGGAGAAGTTCAGGGAAAATATGGCATTGATCAGACAAAGTTCTTGGAATACAGGCAGATCATAAGTTTTCTGAAGGGAAAAGCTGTGGAGATGGTTAATTTGACTAGAACCACTTTCGTTAATAATCTGGCAAAATCTATGGCAGTGCCCCATACCCTATCTCAGCTGTATGCAGGACTCCGTTGTCCTTTTGAGGATCCAACATCAGGCATACTGTTTAAGAAATGGGAACGAGATTTCCCAGACTCTGACATAGCCAAAGGGTTTTAGAGGGTGGAATCAGGTAAGAAAAGGCCTTGGTTAATGAGGAATGGAGGGACACCTACTTTACGTTAGCACATGGAGCCATATATGGGTTTAACATCCCGCCTCACCCATCCTTCCCGGACCGGATTGTGGAGTGCCCAAAATGTGCCAAACCTCTCACGGATCTAAAACACGGCATCTGGTCTTTTCCAGACACACAAAGATTTTGGTCTGAATTTGTTAAGATGCTACGGCATAAACTGTCTGTGAATATCCCAATAACGCCTCACGCGCTTTTGTTTCATGGTCTTCCGGAGGGGATGGGTGAGAGGAGACCAAGAAAGTGGTATAAACTCATACATATATTTCTAATGGCAGCCAAGAGGTGTCTGTTACAGGAATGGCTGAAGGCAAAAAACCCCGTCGATGAGGATGGTGATTCAGACGGTCAGGGAGCATATGGTGCTGGATGAAATAGCAATGATTTATAACAAAGAAGCACAAATGGGGAAATTCTTTGAGGTTTGGGAACGATTTATTATAGCATTTATGATGGATGCGGACATTCACTCCTTTAGGCAGCCATTCTCAGGGACAACGTGGTACTTGAAACATCAGATGGCAGGGTCCCTAGGGAGACTCCAGATAAATAGTCAAAGGGCTGAGGTCTAAAAGTAAGAAGAGATGGCTTGCAAAACTTTGCTCTGCTCATCAACTTGTGCCAACTCTGCCTAAGATAATCAGACTTACAGTTCGGCTCCAGTTTGTTCTAATTAGTTTGATGTTATACCGTGTTTCCCCGATAGTAAGACACCCCCGATAGTAAGACATAGCGGGGAGTTTAGGGACGTCGACTAACGTAAGACGTACCCCGAAAGTAAGACGTAGTAACTGTACTTTGTCTGCGCTCAGGCGCTGTGATGGCCCGGGCGCCGACAGGGACGCTTCAGCTATATGCGGCTCCTCAGGGAGCGCATATAACTGAAGGCCGAGTGAGCGCACAGTGTCCGGGCGCTGCGCTGGCCTGGGCACTGTCCGCGATTCCTTCACCTATATGCGACTCCTCCGGAGTGCACACAGGTGAAGGGATATCACTGCGGGGCACAGAGCGAGCGCTCTGTGCTCCGCAGTGGCCTCCGGGCGACCGCAGACTGGCGGCTGTCCTGAGATCCCGGCACAGGCAGCGTGTGTCATCACGCTGCGTGCGCGGCCTGATGATATCACCCGCCTGTGCCGAGAAGAAGATAGAGCAAGCGGAGACCGGGAGACGGAGCAGCGGTGATCCAGGTAAGTGATTGATTGTTTTTTTATTTTGATATTATTGCCTACAGCTGCCTATACCTGCCTTATACCTGCCTACAGCTGCCTTATACCTGCCTACAGCCGGCCCTATACCTGCCTACAGCTGCCTATACCTGCCTACAGCTGCCTTATACCTGCCCTATACCTGCCTACAGCTGCCTATACCTGCCAACAGCCGGCCCTATACCTGCCTAAGGCTGCCTATACCTGCCTACAGCTGCCGATACCTGCCTACAGCCGGCCCTATACCCTGCCTACAGCCTGCCCTATACCTGCGTATGGGGCCATATACCTGCCAATATAAGACATACCCCGAAAGTAAGACATAGTGGGACTTTTGGGGGTAAAAAGAATGTAAGACGCTGTCTTACTTTCGGGGAAACACGGTAGTAGTTATATAACTTTTATGGAATTATAGGTTTCATGTGCCTTTTAAGCAACAAGTCAACTTTAAATGTCTAGTAACTTGGCACTGTATAATTTTACTCTTGTCATGTATCAGCCAGTACCTGATTGTCATAGTTTAATTTTTTTAATTAAAGAAAATTTAAAAAATAATAAAAATTATCATGATAAAAAAAAAAAAAAAAAAATTCCCCAGCCGAAAATGGATGACTGGGAACTGTCCACTCCTGTCCTGCATGGCAGGTGGTCTCATCCCGTAAAGGACGCTCTCCTGGACAGCCTCCGGTGGGGTCGGGATCCCGACGTTCCCCACCTCACTAAGGACCCTGGCTAAATGCGGTCCCTGTTTCCGTGGCCGTGGGGATGTTTATCACCCAGTGGGGGTGATGGGTAGCTTCGCTGCCTCTACTGCATATATTAGCCTCTTTCGGTTAAGGCTTAATGCCAGTTCCATACCATTTTAGGGCACTCTGCAAATATAATGTAGCATTTTGGTCTGTCTTCCTAGGATATCTCACAGGTTACGGTTGTATCTTCCTGCTTCCCTTGTCTCTGGGAGGTTAGGCTTCTGGTTCTACGGTTGTGTGGAGGGGGGAGCCCTAGGTGGGAGCTCCTCTTTTTCTTTTGGGCTCTTGTTTGGGACTCCCTAGGTGAATTTGTCACACACCTCCACTTCCCCCCCGATACCAGAGTGCTACCAGTTTTTGGGACTTGCTCCTGGGGCTGGGATTCACTCTTTGGTTTTACTAGTAATTTTGGTGTTCTTAAATGTTATTTGTCTCGCTTGTCTCTGCCCCCCTCCTATCCTTGTGTGTCACCCCTCTGTTCCTGTCACTAAGGAGGGACTCAGTACCCTGATCCGATATTTGGAGTAAAGAGCTGACCTGATCAGACTCACTTGAACGTAGGGGAGAGTTTTTATACAATGGTTCGCTGCATTACTATTAATGTTAAGGGCCTAAATTCGATCACTAAGCGACGACTGGCCCTAAGGGAATGTAAAGCTTTGAGGGCTGACATTGTCTTCTTACAAGAGACGCATTATAACGCTGAGGGATCCTTTAATTTCGCTAAACATCTATATCCTCTAGCCTTTAACGCCTTTAGCCCTACTAAAAAGGCAGGAGTGGCCATATTGGTCTCGCAATTGTGTCCTTTGCGGGCCCATTCGTCGCTTCTTGATCCTGAGGGTCGTTTCATTGTTCTACAGGCTACACTCTACAACCGTCCCATTACGCTGTGCAATGTGTATGTCCCTAATGCGCCAGTTGAGCTGGAGGAACTGTTGGAAGTTTTGAGGGACCTCCCCTTAGGTAAAGCGCCAGGCCCGGATGGACTACCCTACCGATACTTCAAAATTTTTTCTGATGTTTTGGCCCCCCACATGCTTACGCTTTTCAACTCCTTCCTGAGCGGCCACCCAATTCCGAGCTCCATGTCACATTCTCACCTCACTCTTATCCATAAGCAGGCAAGGACCCCGGCGGATAGTGGGGTTTACGGGCCAAATCCCTCTTGAACTCGGATTTAAAAATTCACAAGCTATTGGGCCAATAGTTTAAAGGGGTTGGTGCCCCACGATCCTTTTAGGGACCAGGTGGGGTTCGTCCCCTGCTTTTGGGGGGGATAAAAAAGGCGAACTATGATCTGTTGCATTTTAAATGTCGCTGGGACCAAAAGCTCTTACCCCTTGCCTCGTGCGGAGAAGGGCCCTTTTGATCGGCGGGGGTGGCCTTCCGTTTGAAACCCGAGGACAAGGGGTTTTTGGGTGGGTCTTTTATGGGGCAATTGGGGGCCTCTACTCCCCCCCTTTTCGCAGCATTTAAAAATTCCCACCCCAACTTCAGACCCCTTCCCAGTTTAAAAAATGGAACTAGACAGGGTTGCCCCTTATCTCTCCCTTTTTTTGCGTTTTTTATTGAACCCCTGGCTGCTGCCATTAGGTTTTAAACCAATATAAAGGGGGGTCCGGGGTGAAGGATGGGGGAGTTCAAACTCTCATTATTCGCAGCTATTTTGCTGACCCCTACTAGTTTAATGTCCCCCCTTTCCCCCTCTACACTCTTTTTTTTGGAAGTTTCGTTATCTTCCCGGGGGGTTAAGGTAAAAACGGGAAAGACTGACGCTCTCCCCCTTTTAATTCCCCCCTGAAGTTCTCTATCCCTTAAAAGGGAATTTCCCCTTTAGTGGCGCCCCAATCCCCCAAGTACTTGGGTAACCCCCCTAACGACCAGCTACAACTCCCTTTACCAGCTAATTTCCCCCCCCCTTTTAGGGAGATCGTTTGCTCCTCCAGAAATGGAACTCCTTGCCCCATCCCCTTTTTGGGAAATAAAAAACAATCAAGATTCTAATCCCAGACTCTTTTTCCTGTTTGAAACCCTTCCGGGGGCGTCCTCTGAGGGAGCTTAAGTCCCCCCCAGGCGGGGTGTCTCACTTTTTCTGGGCACACGGGACATAGGGGAGCCAAAAAGGTTATGATAGTCGTTAAAAAAGAAGGGGGGGGTTGGGGTTTCCCCAATTTGACCTTACTATGGACCCCACCTCTCCCCTTTATCCCAGCGTGGTCCCCTTAGATTTTACTCTAAATGGATGGAGGTGGAGAGGCTCTGGTTGGCTCCCACCCACCCTAATGCCTTCCTATGGCATTCCCGATCCATCCCAGGTGGGCCAGATCTTCTAGGCCCAATTAAACACACCATTCAGATATGGCACATATGCAAGGATAGATTTAATTTGGCCTCCCCGGCCTCACCTATGACCTCAATTGTCTGTACTCCGCTCTTGCCAACCAGCTCCTCAGGGTATTTCGCTCGACCATGGCTGGGGCGGGATCTCTTCCGCTTTGTGGATATAGCCCAGGCTACCGATAGGAGGTTGCGCCCTTTTGAGGTACTGCAGAAAGAGCATGACCTCTTGCAAAACTCGAGGTTTCACCATCTACAGATTTCTCACCTCCTCTTCTCCTTATACGGAACGAACACTTTATCCCCTCCCACCCCCTTTGAGTCTCTTTGTAAGGCGGGCACAGCGACAAAGGGATTGATTTCCTCAATTTACTCTCTGCTGGGTAACCTTCCCACAGTAGAGCCTATGATTCACAAGTATATGGAGAAGTGGGAGACGTATTTGGGTAGACCAATTCCATATCCCACATGGCAGTCCATCTGGAAAGCGGCGACTAAATCATCGACCTGTCTAGCCCAAAGGGAAAACCTGTATAAGATCCTTCTCTTCTGGTACCACACACCCGATCAGCTGCATAGGTGGTTCCCACAGACCTCACCTAGTTGTTGGAGATGCCGGTCCTCTGTAGGGACCCTTCCACACATTTTTTGGGATTGCCCAAGGGTGAAACCTTTCTGGGAACAGGTCAGGGATCTCTTGAGGGAGGTAATGGAGGTAGAGATCCAGTTAGATCCCTTGGTGTACTTGCTTAGTGGCCCAGTCCAGAATCTTCCTAAGGACAGGGCTAGGCTCATGTTGCATGTGCTTACAGCAGCTAGGTGCCTAATAGCGGCGAGATGGAAGCAAACGGTCCCTCCTGGTAGAGCGGATCTAAAAACAGAAAATGGGGGGGGAGTCGTCGAATGGAGCGACTAACAGCTTCCCTTCATGACAGGTTGGACCATTTTGAGAAAACGTGGTCTGCCTGGGATACCTACTGGGCGGTGAACCCGCCCTGAGAGGCTTAAATAAATAAGTCAGTGTAACTACGACTGTCTGTCAGCCCCCCCACCCCCCCCCTTCCTTTTCTTTTCCCTTGTTTTGTCAGTCTTTCGTCTATTAGTCTTGTCTTGTCTCAGAGGTTTATATTGAAGTTTTCTAGCACTTCTTAGGATTACAGTCCTCTTTCAATGACGGTATTACTATGTTTTTGTCGGACATGGACTCCTTACATCACTGTTTTGATTTACATGTCCTTTACTATGCTGTTTTGCACTACTGCTTACGGATGTAATCTGTTCTCTGCAGCTGTTATGTATGCATACAAAAAATATAATAAAAATTCTCAGTAAAAAAAAAAAAAAAAAAAGGGCAATAAACAATAAAAAAGGGCATTTAAAAAATATGTCTGAGGGCTCGGCCTCAGCCTTTGAAAATTACAGAGAGCTTAATAAAATCTGTAAAAAATAAAAACCCAAAGAAATTCTTTAAGCATAGAAATGCCAAAAAGCCGAAGTCAGAGCAAGTAGGACCCTTAAAAACCTGTGATGGGGTGCTGGTCACTGAGGACCAAGAGAAGGCAGAGGTACTAAATAGTTTCTTCAGCTCAATATATACTATCAATGAGAAAGTAGTTGATGGGGATGGGCCGAGTGCAGATGTAGGTGGTGCCAGTACTGTTATTACATCATCTGCTATAATTAATTGACTTTTTCTACACTGAGCCAAAGCCAAGTTAAATAAACTGAATGTGAACAAGGCTCCAGGTCCTGATTGTATACACCCAAGAGTTCTTAAAGAGCTCAGCTCCGTTATCTCAGTGCCCCAGTACATGATATTTAGAGATTCCCTAGTGACTGGTATAGTACCAGGAGACTGGCGCAAGGCAAATGTAGTTCCCATCTTCAAAAAAGGCTCCAAGTCTTGCCCAGGTAATTATAGACCAGTAAGTTTAACATCTGTTGTGGGAAAAATGTTTGAGGGGCTCATAAGGGACTATATTCAGGAGTATGTTGACAAATGCAATATTATTAGTGATTGCCAGCATGGATTTACTAAGGACAGAAGCGATCAGACCAATCTGATCTGTTTTTATGAAGAGGTGAGTAGAAGTCTGGAAACTCCTCGAGCAGCACGTCCATCTTCAGCTGTCCTCCCACCTCTCCTCCAACTCTCTTCTTGACCCACTACAATCTGGTTTTCGACCCCACCACTCTACCGAAACTGCCCTAACCAAAGTCACTAATGATCTAGTAACTGCTAAAGCCTCATGCCACTACTCTGTGCTCCTCCTCTTGGACCTGTCCTCTGCCTTTGACACTGTCGACCATTCCCTCCTGCTACAAATCCTCTCCTCCCTCGGCATCACGGACTTGGCTCTTTCCTGGATCTCCTCGTACCTCACTGATCGGACTTCAGCGTCTCTCATTCTTGCTCCACCTCCTCCCCCCGGCCACTCTCTGTTGGTGTCCCCCAAGGGTCAGTCCTGGGTCCACTACTCTTCTCTATCTACACCCTTGGCCTCGGTCAGCTCATAGCCTCACATGGCTTTCATTACCACCTGTATGCTGATGATACCCAACTCTACATCTCTGGCCCAGATGTCACTTCTCTACTCTCCCGGATCCCTGACTGTCTGTCCTCCATTTCCTTCTTCTTCTCATCACGTCTCCTAAAACTAAATGTGGAGAAAACAGAACTCATCATCTTTCCACCATCCAACTCTACCCCTGCACACTGATCTCTCTATTACAGTCAACGGCTCTACACTTTCACCGGTCCACAAGTCCGCTGTCTTGGGGTAATCCTAGACTCTGCTTTATCTTTCAAACCACACATCCAAACCCTCATCTCTGCCTGCCGCCTCCACCTGAAAAACATCTCTCGCATCCGCTCATTCCTCGGCTTTGACACTACAAAAATGCTGGTCCATGCCCTTGTCATCTCCCGCCTAGACTACTGCAACATCCTTCTCAGTGGCCTCCCAGCTAGCACCCTCGCTCCCCTCCAATCCATCCTTAACTCTGCTGCCCGTCTTATCCACCTCTCTCCTCGCTACTCCTCTGCCTCTCCCCTTTGCCAATCCCTTCACTGGCTTCCCATTGCCCAGCGAATTCATTTCAAGCTACTAACCATGACCTACAAGGCTCTCCATGACCTCTCCCCTCATACATCTCTGCCCTAATTTCCAAATATCTCCCCCCACGCACTCTCCGCTCCTCACAGGACCTTCTCCTCTGCTCTCCCCTTATCAGCTCCTCACACACAACCGTCTCCAAGACTTCTCCGTGCTTCACCCCACACTCTGGAACTCACTGCCCCAACACATCAGACTCTCCTCCACTTTCACCAGCTTCAAAAGCAACCTGAAAACCCATTTCTTCAGGCTTGCCTATAACCTTCACTAAACTTGTCACTACTTCCTCCACAGACATGTCTGCCCCTCACCTCCTGTCTCTTTCCCCCCTCCTTGTAGATTGTAAGCCCTTGCGGGTAGGGTCCTCTCTCCCTCTGTCGTACCAATTGTCATTATCCCTTATCACTGTACTCGTTTGACTTATGTAATGTATGTAACCCCCTCGAATGTACAGCGCCCTGGAATCAATGGCGCTTTAAAATAAATAATAATAAATAATAAGAAAATAATAGCGGGGCAGCTGTGGATATTGTGTTTTTAGACTTTGCAAAGGCATTTGACACTGTCCCACATAAGCGTTTGTTAGGTAAATTAGAATCCATTGGATTAGTGATAACAGTGTGTAATTGGATTAAAAACTGTCTGCTGGATCGTACTCAGAGAGTGGTGGTAAATGACTCCTATGAGTGGTCCCCGATTGTGAATGGTGTGCCACAGAGCTCAATATTGGGTCCTCTCTTATTTAATGTATTTATTAACAATATAGTGGAAGGGATCAATAGCACGGTATCGATTTTTGCAGATAGTTTCATAGTTTGTAAGGCCGAAAAAAGACGAGACGTCCATCCAGTTCAGCCTGTTGTGCTAAGGTGTTGATCCAGAGGAAGGCAAAAAACCCCAATGAGGTAAAAGCCAATTGTCCTCATTTTAGGGAAAAATTCCTTCCCGACTCCAATCTGGCAATCGGAAAAATCCCTGGATCAATGACCCCTCTCCAGAATCCTAGACACTATAACTTGTTATATTATTATGCTCCAGAAATGCATCCAAACCCTTTTTGAACTCTGTTATTGAATTCACCATGACAAGTTCCTCTGGTAGAGAGTTCCACAGTCTCACTGCTCTTACAGTAAAGAATCCCTTTCTAGATTTATGTAGAAACTTTCGTTCCTCAAGACGTAGATGATTCCCCATGTTCTAGATACAGCCCTGGGTATAAATAAATCTTGGGAGAGATCTCTATATTGACCTTTTGATGGCTTCTGGGGGACATAATAAATATGTTTAAATACGTCTTTTCTCTAAACTAAATAACCCCAATCTTGCTAATCTTTCTGGGTATTGTAGTCCACCCCTTCCTTTTATTATTTTTGTTGCCCACCTTTGTACCTGTTCAAGCTATACAATGTCTTTCCTGTGCACTGGTGCCCAAAAACTGTACACAATATTCCATGTGTGGTCTAACCAGTGACTTGTATAATGGGAGAATAATGTTCTCATCATGTGCCTCTATGCCCCTTTTAATGCACCCCATGATCCTATTTGCCTTGGCAGCCGCTGTCTGACACTGGCTGCTACAATTAAGTTTACTGTACACCAGGATTTCCAAGTCCTTCTCCATGTCACTTTTACCCAGTCTTTTTCCATTTAACATGTAGTCATGTAATGGATTTGTCCTCCCCCTGTGCATAAACTTGCATTTATCTGTGTTAAACCTCATCTGCCATTTCCCTGCCCAGGCCTCCAACTTATCCAGATCCCTTTCGAATAACACATTATCCTCTATTGTGTTGATTACTTTACAGAGCTTAGTATCATCTGCAAAGATCAATATTCTACTGTGCAATCCCTGTGTAAGATCGTTAATGAAAATGTTGAAGAGGATAGGGCCCAATACTGACCCTTGTGGCACCCCACTAGTAACAGCAATCCAGTCAGAGTATGTACCGTTAATTACTACCCTTTGTTTTCTATCAGTGAGCCAGTTGCTTACCCACTTGCACACATTTTCCCCCAGTCCAAGCATTCTCATTTTACTTACCAACCTTTATGTGGCACCGTATCAAATGCTTTAGAAAAATCTAGATATATGACATCCAGTGCCTCACCCCGATCCAGTCTAGCACTGACCCTCATAGAAGCTGATGAGATTAGTCTGTCAGGACCGATCCTTCATAAACCCATGCTGGAAAGGCGTTATACATTTAATTTCAGTGAGATACTCCAGGATAGCATCTCTGAGAAAACCTTCAAACATTTTACCTACGACAGAGGTCAAACTTACCGGCCTATAGCTTCCTGGATCACTTTTTGACCCCTTTTTGAATATTGGCACCACATTTGCTAAGCGCCAATCCTTTGGGACATACCCCGTTATTAGACAGTCCATAAATATTAAGAATAGGGGCCTATCTATGACATCACTTAACTCCCTTAGGACACGTGGGTGTATGCCATCTGGACCTGGGGATTTGTCTGTTTTAATCTTCTTAAGACGGAGCTGCACTTCTTCCTGGGTTAGATAAGAAACTTTTAAGTTGGAGTTTACCTCATCCCTCTGTTCAACAGGAAGGTCATCCTCCTCGGTAAATACAGTGGAGAAAAAAGTTTTGCAGGGTAGTGCAATCTATGAAAGATACTCATAAATTGCAAGCAGACCTGGAGACACAGTGCTTGGGCATCCACTTGGCAAATGGGGTTCAATGTGGATAAATGTAGGGTTCTGCATCTGGGGAGAAATAATCTACAGGCATCATATGTCCTAGGGGGGAGAGAAACTTGGAGAATTGCTGGTTGAGAAAGATCTGAGGGTTCTTGTAGATCATAGACTACAGAACAGCATGCAATGTCAATCAGCTGCCTCTAGGACAAGTAAGATATTGGCGTGAATTAAAAGAGGCATGGACTCGCGGGACAAGGATGTAATTCTACCGCTGCACAAACATTGGTGCAACTTCACTTAGAATATGCTGTTCAGTTCTGGGCCCCATTTTATAGAAGAGATGTAATGGAGCTAGATAGAGTACAAAGACGAGCAACCAAACTTATAAGAGGAATGGAGAATCTTAGTTATGAGGAGAGGTTAGTAGAATTGAACTTATTTTGTCTTGAGAAAAGACGGCTTCGGGGGACATGATTAATTTATATAAATGTTCCCTACAAAAAGTATGGGTAAAAATTATTTCAAGTGAAGCCCCCTCAAAAGACAAGGGGACATGCCCTTCAACTAGAGAAAAAAGGATTCGATCTCCAGAGGAGAAGAGCGTTCTTCGCTGTAAGAACTGTGAATCTGTGGAATAGCCTGCCTGAGGAGCTGGTCACAGCAGGAACTGTAGAGCGTTTCAAGAAAGGCTCTTAAAAAAGATAACCTTTAACCGGGGGGAACTAAAGAATATAACTGGCCCCTTTTATGGTAGCTATGTAAAAAATTCTGGATCCTGGCTGGTGGAGGCTCTGGGTCAAGATGGGGTCTCCACTGGAACAGATTGGTTCTTGCCTTGTGGGGTCCAGGGCATTAACCAGTGGTGTGGCTATTCTTAATGTCCTTGTCTCGACCCTTGGTTGAACTTGATGGACATGTCTTATCAACCGTACTATGTAACTATGTAACATTTTAGCGCCCTCTATTGGATGTAGCCATCCTTCCAGGGCTGTGGAGTTGGTGTCGTTATAAAATGGACTGACTCAGACTCCCAAAATATATAATTAGATGTTACAGTTTGATGCAGTGCCCAGAGGAATTGGGTCTTGCCAGTGCTGCTGCTCCCATATCTTCAGCCTCATCACATGAGGAGTGTAATTGATGACATGGAGAAGACAAAGCATTGCCACAGGGGAAAAGATTCCACTCCCATAACAAACCAAACCAACCAGATTTCAGCAAAATTTTTCAAGTAGGAGAGATCTGATGGAGGCAATACTATTTCTCAAAATAAATGCATAGACTCCACAAATGTTATTCAGGATATTTTTGTTGGAAACGGTTCCCACTTCCTGCAGTGTTTTGCATACAGTATTTACAAAGTCGTATTCAATAACATTAATAATTATAAAACTGACAAGCAAAAGGGTAACAATGTTTTGAACTTGTGACTTTCAGGCTCCGTATCTCACCATCCACTATAGCTTTGAATGTGAAACTACCATCCTTTTATAGACAATCATCTTGGATATCTCATATATAACTGACGTGCAACTATGTAGCATACGCTTAGTTTTGCAGATTTTTGTCATGTAACTGCATTGTTACCGTTTTGCTCCTGGTGGCGGGACATTATTTTTCTTGTAAACTACAATTTACTACATGTTCTCACATTTCCTAATAGCACAGTGTGTTATTAGGCTGATTTCCAAGTGAAAGGTCACTGGTTAGAGCAGCCATGAAGAAAATTTCTCAAGAAAAGAAAACCACATCATCCAGCTAATCAATAGCGCCTCTTGACCAAGAAAATTGCTAAACTGCATCATGTGAGGCCCTGACAGCTGGAAAAATATGAATGAAGTCCATTCATTCCAAAGCCAAGAGGTGAATGCCCAGGCAAAATATCAGAGTCAACCAGTTCTAATGTAACAGACACTGCAGTAGCTCGTATGCTTTGTAAGAGTGAGATCACAGACGCCCATGCAAGCACCGGGCAACGCCTGTTACACAGGTCTGGAATGATTGCTCGAAAAAAGTTGAGGAAGCCTCGACTTCAATCTCGTTATAAGAAGCGTCGGCAAAGTTTACAGAAAAGTACGAAAAATGGAAGATTGGAAACGGATGATTTGAAGCAATGAGATGAAAGTCAATAGACCGGGCTCTGATGGGTTCAAATGGGTTTGGAATAATGAGGCTAACGGATCAAGAAATGTAAGAACTTGTCAAGTTCAGTGAAGCAAGCCTGATGATAGGGGTTGTTGGATGCTTGACCAGGATCAATGTTGATCTAAATGCTGAGCTATATGTGAGTATCCTACAACATGAGTTACTTCATATACTTGAGTACTATGGGTATGTAAAGGACAGCATCATGTTCCAGCAGGACAAAGCAAAATATATGTTAAGGTTGGAGAAGGAATGGTTCAATGACAATGAAGTAGAGTTGCTTTACTGACCTCCAGAGTCCCCAGACCTCAACCCAATCATTCATACCCAAGTCCAGTATGCACCAACATTGGGAATGTGTAGAAGACATGCTTGAATCTGATCCAGAGCGCAGAAGGATTCAGGCAGTATTGAAAGCCAAAAGGTGGATTTACCAAATACTAACAAAATAATAAAAATGAACATTTTGATTTTAGGAGCAAACCAGTAGCAGTTACATGACAAGAATCGGCAGAACTAAGAAGATGCTAAATACTTGCAAGTCACATTTATGTATAAGATAGGTAAGATGACTGTATATAAAATTACAGCAGCCTCATGTACAAAGCTGTAGTGGATGGTGAGATATGGAGCCTGAATGTCAAGTTCAAAATATTGTTACTATTTTGCTTGTCAGTGTCTGTTCTACCTAAATAGCTTGATTATTGTATCATAAGATGATAAAAAAGCCTGATGTTACTATTTTACTACAGTAAAGTTATCACTTAAACATGTGCCGTGTATGAGGGAGTTGGAGACGGGGCTTTGGCTTGCAGACTCCACAGCCCTGCTTCCTT
Source organism: Phyllomedusa bahiana (assembly GCA_025379985.1). Lineage (NCBI taxonomy): Eukaryota > Metazoa > Chordata > Amphibia > Anura > Hylidae > Phyllomedusa > Phyllomedusa bahiana. Next base: position 57,472 of record JAODAL010005538.1, on the reverse strand, counting down.
CATTCACTTTTGACTCACCAAATATTGGATAACAGAGGACTCATGCTGGCTTGGCATGAATCCTTTTTTGCTTTCCAAGACTGCGGCTTAAGTGAATTGAGGATGGTTACATCAGTCTACCAAAGCGAAAAGGATTCATGCCAAGCCAGCAAGAATCATTTCTGTTCTCCAAGACTCAATAGAGTGAGCTACCGTGTTCAGCTCTCTTCCCATGATGCCTTTGTTATATGTAAATGCTTGTGAGGTGAAAAAGGTGGTCTTAAATCCTCACACACAGACATGGTGCCTCTCTAACTATTGAAGAAACGGAAGAACGTGATCCAGCGCTATGCATAAATCTTGCAGCTTTATTTGAAGTAGTCAGATTAAAAACACAGAGGTACAAGGCGGTTTACGCGTTTCAGGCCTCAAGGCCTTTGATCATAGCATACCTCTCCAACTATTAGGCTATGTTCACACGGCTTATTTCGGGGCGTATTTACGGATGTAATTACGTCCGCAAATACGTCCCGAAATAAGTTTCAAATAATGAACAATTAGATTAGCATTGATTCCACTGTAAAATACGCCTCGTCGTTCACACGAGGTGTATTTTCGCGACGTATTTGCGGGCGTAAATACGTCTGTAAAATTAAGTCCCCTGTCACTTATTGAGGCGTATTTCGCAGCGTAAATCCCCATAGTAAAGAATGCGGATTGTATTTACGACGCGAAATACGTGCCACACTTTGTGACACGTATTTGAAACATATTTCGGGACGTATTTGCGGACGTAAATACGTCCGTAAATACGCCCCAAAATAAGCCGTGTGAACATAGCCTTAGTGTGTAGAATTTTTGCATCTTATCTATTAAAGCAAAACTACTTGAGTTAGAAATAAAAAGGACTAAAAACACAATCTTGTGGACATAATTGAAAATTATGATTTATGGAAAGAGCCTGTAAAATGAAGCATGGTCTGTAAAAAGGGGGTGGCAAACTTAGGGACTGTCACTGCTGGCAAAAGTTGTAGCTACTCAATATTGGGCCAGTTTTCTCCCTGCAGCAGAATGAAATAATACACATGCACACTATATTATAAAATCAAGAAGCGCACATCCAGTATGGAAAGAACACAATTTATTTGTACATTAAAAACGCTTAAAATCTGTATCAAAACAGGTACATCAAATCCTAAGCAGCAGCAGGTGCTACACACAATAATATACAAAAGTGAATAAGTCTATATTTAATAGTTAAAAAACATGTGAATTAATAAGTTACAGGTTTACATACCTTGTATATGGCTATGTACATATGACTAGTCAGACTGTCCATGATTTATATATTGTTTTTGGGTTTAAGTTAACCAACAAATAAGGCTGACCGCCAAAAAATTAAGGGCCACATGTATGAAAACTGTCTAGGTCTAAAATTCACTTTGCTGCCCATGGCAACCAATCAGAGCTCATAGCAACCAATCAGAGCGCCCCTTTCATTTCATATAGTGCTCTGGAAAAATTAGAGGGTTGCTCTGCTTGGTTGGTATAGGCAACCAAGTGGGTTTTAGACCTAGACAGTTTTCATACATGTGGCATTAAGTATTTTTATTCCTCCAAAGAACACATGAAACATTGCATGTATCTTTAGGGTTTTTTTTTTTTGTGGAATAAAAATCAACTTTATTTTTTTAAAACCCGCTGGATGCAGTCAGCATCTTGTTGCAGTATCGAACAGCTGGCACCCATCACGTGTAGAGCAGGTTCAGATAGCGTCTCCATACTAGTGTAGTCATGATGTATGAATACATCCCAGTTGCTTAAAACAAACTGCATATCCTAGCGATACTCCATCGATTAGGTGCGGGGCCATGGGGTGGAACCCCCCCACTTATCGATTATCTAAAATGAGGACACTTCTCCATTCTGGATGGAGACATTTCGGTCTCTCCCATAAAAATGAATGGGAGGCCCGACCAGCTCTCCATTCACAATGGAGAGATTATGAGGCTTGTTCTAGAGATAGGTCTGGTGTGGATCCCAGTCCTATCTCTGGCATATTGCTAGGCTATGCCATCAATGTCCAAAGTGAGACAACCCCTTTAAATACTCCAGTTGATGTAGATATTAGTGAAAGTGAATGCTATGAAACACCAGAAGGGTATCCCCACACATTTTGCCATTTACTTTCCTTCTTCAGGGAATACGATTAGCTTTCCAGTCCTCCAAATGTATAAAAGGGTCAACTAAAAAGTGTCCCTGCTAAAGCGAATTGAAGGCTGCATTCAGAAGTGTAAAAAAAAAATGCATACGAGACTTGCATGTTAACATTACATTGGATTGTTCTATTTGGAAGAAAAATAAATTATATATATATATATATATATATATATATATATATATACATACACACACACATATACACATACATACATATACATACCACACACCCACACATACATACATACATACATACATACATACATACTTATATATATACACATACACTGAACACAAGGACTTTTCCAGTCTGGAATGTGTAAGACTGGTGCTTAATGACCAGCTAAATTTCATTTTTGCCTCCCCACAATTCAGTTAGTCATAGCTCTATTTTTTTATATGACAGTGTTATGCGGACTTGTTTAATGTGAAAGCTTTTTTTTTATTTATTTATTATATTTTTTGGGAGGGGGTGGGAAGGGAGTCATTTACATCTAAACTACTGTTTTGTCAAACACTTCTTTTATCAGATTTTTTCCAACACTTAATGGGATTAAAAAAGGAATTTTTTGGTAAATACAAAGACTTTAGTCCCTGTCATACAAAGAAACTGCTCTAGAAACAACTACAGTTCTGCTTCTAGCGTAGTTGTGGTGCTGACATTTCTAAGGGCCACAAATCCCCGCTGTAGCACATTCATATACTAAAAGCCCTTCCGAAAATCAGTCAGAAGAATGAACATGATCGATGTTTTTTCAGACCACCGGCTGTCTGAAAAACCGCCGGGCGGAAAACCCGTGCAGTGGGGACTGCTGTGCGGGTTTTCCGCAGAGGTCCATGTAAAAGTTTGTCAGCCGGTTTGCAGACGGTTGTCAAAACCAAAAACAGTCTGAAAAACCGGCTGCAAACCCGTGCCGTGGGGACAAGCCCCAACAGTTCAGCAATAAAAGAACGCACTACTTTTACTCCTCAGTATACTGAATCTTGCCCTGGGAAGGTTGTGGCTAAAGTACAACAGTGTCATCCTCTACATTTGTAGGACAGAAGAGACCCTCTTATCAGCGGCAGGGGTGTAGGGAAAAACTGATCCTTTTAGAAGTCACTGTGGGCACTCCAAGTATATCACAGCCTCTGCCTATCATCATATAAAAGGACTCCATTGTCAGTTTCTAGATGACCACTGTACCCTTCATTATAGCTCATGCTTCCCTTCTCCCTCTCTGCCCTCTGATCATGCACCCCAGAAATTCAAAGTAACATTTAAGAAACACTAATCATATAAAGAATAAAAAAATTATTAACATAACTGATATAGCTTCATCAATCCAGAAGTCAAAACTATTTATCCTGCACAGCAAACATTTAAACATTTTTTCAAACAACGTTGAACAAAAAAAGTGGCCAAAAAATTGTATGCACCCATAAAATCTATAACTTGTTCCACAGGAAAATGGTGACAAAAGCATGTGAAAAATTAAGTAGTAAAAGACAAGCTGTAGGTATGAGAGAGACAGATTTGTTTTACTAATTAGGACAATTAATATAAATATATATATAATTTTTTTTTTTATGTCACAATTAAGGGGGGCAACTAACCTTATACGTTAACTACTTTATACATTTTTTTTTATGTGCTTTCCATCGCCAATTTCTTGGGGAGCGAATTATAGATTTTGTATGTGCATGCAATGTTTGGACTAATTTATGTTCAATTGTTTTTTTTTTTTTTTTTTTTTTTAGTTAACACTACTCCCAATACTAGAAGACTTTACCCAGAAGGAAATTTACCTGATCTTGCACTGACTACATGAGGGCCACCCTGGAATGGAGCAAGTTTTTGCTTGAAGTCTGGAAAAAAAAAACTGCAGAAAAAGCTAAAATTTTGAATAGATGGCAGTAATCAGCAGATCACATACTCACCACATCTCACAGATTTGGAATCTAAGGAAGAACATTTTATATAGAATACAAGGATTAGCAATAGTCTGAGAATATATAAAAAAAAAAAATAATAAAGTAATAAAGTATCTGCAATAATCTACCACACACTTCACTCCCTTGTATCGTGTTTGGGTCTTTAATTTCAACATCAAGATTTAGAATTAGATCATGAAAACATCTAGAAAAGATACAAACTCAATGAGTAATCTATCAGCTTCTATGCCAGTTATATTGTCAGTGGAGTGGGAAGGGGCTGGTGTGCTAGCCCATAGAGATGGACCCTTTGCTGTAAATTTTATCTGTATAAAGGTTAAAACAGTGGATAAAAGGGGTTCTCACCATGCAGTTTATTTTTTTAGAACCACGGCCAACTTCAGACTCTTCCTAATCAGGCTGTAGGCAGCTCTGAAGCAGTAATTGACACATCCGCTCTGCTATTTCTGATACACTGACATGAGTGCAAGAGATTTCCAGTGTAATACTCAGGCTGCAGAGCTCTAAAGGGTGTTTACTTACCCTGTTTCCCCGAAAATAAGACAGTGTCATATTAATTTTTGCTCCTAAAGACATATTTTGATCAGATAGTATGTAGCCACCTACCATGTTAGGATAAACTCATCAGGCAAGACCTTGTCATAAGATATGTCCCTCCTGGGGTAGGATCCACCAACTCCTCTAGCTACTGAGTGTCCCACTACGGCATTTGTTTGACTACTACACTCCACCTCAACAAATGCTGAACATTGCCACATTCACTCAACATGCCTTTCTATAAAAAATTTTTTTTTATAGATTTCCCCAATTTAAAACTTACCTCCATTTGCTCGTGTTTAAGTCTTAGATGGGAACACACGTCAATGATCTCTACCTCAGCTCCAGTAGTAAGGGAGGTTGTCCCGTGACCTGGCACGGCCCCGCATGGACATCATATGTTCAACATGTCACCTGTAGGTTGCCAGCATACCATGTCATGTGTTACTGGCCTCGGCTTTCCATGGCAGGTGAATATATTTCATAATGTCCATGACAGGGCACCTCTCAAAGGCATTTAGTGCCAATAATTCCCAAAACATTCTTCTGGCTTCAACGGAGACTTTCCTCCAATTACCTGGAGCATCTAAGAGATCCCTTTTTATCCGCCACCAGGCATACTCCCTATACTTTTTATCACAGACCATTGCCTGTTCCCAAGGGAAGAATCCAGTAAGGCCAATGTAAACCAGAACACCAAAAGCCCACACATCAAGACTGGGATGAAGTAATGGTTGTTCTCCCTGAGTTATGCGGCAGAGTTCAGGAGCAGTATATGGTATAAACCAAGACAGAGTGGGTGCATATGTGCCCTGGAGTCGGGTGAAGCCAAAGTCGGCAAGTTTGATCCTGTGACATTGTGCATCCATCAGAAGAATGTTATCCAACTTCACATCCCGATGGACCATTCCCTTGCTGTGCATAAAGTCAAGAGCAGTGGCTATCTGAGGGACACATCGCTTCAGCATTTCCTCCTGCATGCCGACCTGAGCAGAAAACAGCAGATCACAGAGTTAGACAGAAAACAGGACAATCTTATCTTATATTGCCAACTTAAGCATTTGATACGGTGCCACATAAAAGGTTGGTAAATAAAATGAGAATGCTTGGACTGGGGGAAAATGTGTGCAAGTGGGTAAGTAACTGGCTCACTGAAAACAAAGGGTAGTAATTAACGGTACATACTCAGACTGGATCGCTGTTACTAGTGGGGTACCACAAGGGTCAGTATTGGGCCCTATCCTCTAACATTTTCATTAATGATCTTACACAGGGAATACACAGTAGAATATCGATCTTTGCAGACGATATTAAGCTCTGTAAAGTAATCAACACAATAGAGGATAATATGTTATTACAAAGGGATCTGGATAAGTTGGAGGCCTGGGCAGGGAAATGGCAGATGAGGTTTAACACTGATAAATGCAAGGTTATACACATGGGGAGGAAAAATCCATTACATGATTACATGTTAAATGGAAAAACACTGGGTAAAAGTGACATGGAGAAGGACTTGGGAATCCTGGTGGACAGTAAACTTAATTGTAGCAGCCAGTGTCAGGCAGCAGCAGCCAAAGCAAATAGGATCATGGGGTGAATTAAAAGTGGCATAGATGCACATGATGAGAACATTATTCTCCCATTATACAAGTCACTGGTTAGACCACACATGGAATATTGTGTACAGTTTTGGGCACCAGTGCACAGGAAAGACATTGTAGAGCTTGAACAGGTACAAAGGCGGGCAACAAAAATAATAAAAGGACTGGGTGGACTACAGTACACAGAAAGATTGGCAAGATTAGGTTTATTTAGTTTAGAGAAAAGAAGGCTTCGGGGGGACATAATAAATATGTTTAAATACATCAAAGGTCAATATAGAGATCTCTCCCAAGATTTATTTATACACAGGGCTGTATCTAGAACAAGGGGGCATCCTCTACGTCTTGAGGAACAAAAGTTTCTAATAAACATAGAAAGGGATTCTTTACTGTAAGAGCAGTGAGACTATGGAATTCTCTGCCAGAGGGACTTGTCATGGTGAATTCAATAACCGAGTTCAAAAAGGGTTTGGATGCATTTCTGGAGCGTAATAATATAACAAGTTATAGTGACTAGGATTCAGGAGAGGGGTCATTGATCCAGGGATTTTTCTGATTGCCAGATTGGAGTCAGAAGGAATTTTTCCCTAAAATGAGGACAATTGGCTTCTACCTCATTGGGGGTTTTTGCCTTCCTCTGGATCAACACCTTAGCACAACAGGCTGAACTAGATGGACAACTTGTCTTTTTTTAGCCTTACAAACTATGAAACTTCATTGCACGTTATTTTCTATAGGGAGTTTCAGAAAGCACAACTATTATCTTCATCTCCCTATATAGGTGCAGATTCCTTCCAGTAACAGAACAGTACTTCCAAGCTCAGGTTATGCCTCAATGTATGCACTTATTGGAATTTTTTTCTAAAATCTTATTAGTAACACACTGCTGGTGAAAGCTTCATCATTCATATAGATTTTATAGTGCATTACCTTGGGTAACTATTGGACATAGATAAAAATTCAGTTGTATCAATATTTGTTTCGGTATGTACAATGTGTCGACCTGATGGAAGCTGGTGATTTAGTATGGCAGCATCCAAAATTCCAATGAAAACACGATTTTGCAACATCCTACCCAAGGTTATGACATCTATCTAAATTCAGGAAATGCTTCAGAGGGGTCTTTGATAACAGAAGTGCAATTCTGACATAACAGGCAAGGATAGATGCCTGTACATGTGGCACACATGTGGCACACAATCTCCTCTATTGCAGTACTGTGCATGGCTTAATATCGGATTGAATTAATGTATCCCCTATTGATCATGCTCAATGGAAGATGCATTGTGGCATTTCCTTAAACTGGCCAAACTCAGGATCATGGCATAATATGTGCTAGGATCTATTAATGGCTTTATTTATTATGTTAGTACTTTCTTTTTGTGCCTTATTGGAAGACAGACAGTCTCTTTTCTAGTCTTAGGCAAACTTACAAAAATCGTACACAAACTTTAAACTATCTTATATCTTATATCTTACAATGAGGACGATCAATAGGTGATACATTAATTTGATCCAATATTAAGACGTACACAATGAGAGAGAAGAGATTTGTGTGTGTGGCACCTAAATGACAAAGATAAAAAAAAAGTTATATAAAAAAAAGATTAAAACTTTCTATACAACTTTTTTTGTAGTTTGTCTTTTGGCGATGATATGTAGCAGGTAAACTTGATGGCTGAATTGTCCAGTCTGGATCTATTTGGGCTTTTTGTGCCACACATAAAAACCCTTGTCTGTCACGTCAGAATTGTACTGGTCATCAAGGCATGACATCAGGGGGATTCCATACATGCAACAGTAAAAAGGTCATATTTACTTAAATGCCCCTTTGGTAAAAGCTATATAGGTCAAACAAGTTGATGTCAAAACGCACATTAAACGAACCAAGTCGGCTATACAAGTACATAGATCTAAGAACGTGGCGATATGAGGAGATGCAACAGTTCTCTTTGAAGGTATGACGTTAACGAATAAGTTTGTGGTATCCGTTGGGCTCCACGAAAAAGGTACCCCGGCAGATACTGTAACTCAGCTGCAATGACCCCATAGGAGGATAATAGAGAAACATAGCCCAATATGTTTTTATGTGAAACAATAGCGTAGTCTGTTGCACTATAGTGTCCCATAAAAAAAATCTATTCGAAAGCAAAAAGAGCAAAAAATGTAGCCCTGTTGGGCTATGTCTCTCAAATATGCTGTGTGGGGTCATGGCAGCTGCATTATGGCATCTGCCGGGATACAGCTTTTCTCACAATACCCTGACAGATACCACAAACTTATTTGTTAACGTGTCAACTCAGCCCAAGTACAGGGGCCAGACACTTCTGAAGCACGTCACCAGATCAGTAATCCAAAGGTAGTGTGTGATAGCAAAGGCTTTGCCCAGGATAGCAGTACCTTAAAAACTAGCCTGCTCCAACACACAATTTTCTGGATTTACAAGCTAGACTTATTGGTACCAAAAGGAGTTAAACGTTTTAGCCCAAGATCTTTTTTTGCAATTATAAACTATTCTTAACCATCAAACTATGTAAGAGCACACACAATGTTGCATACAACTGAATAAATTGGATAAGAAAAGCTTAAAATGATAGATTATTAGGGTACGTCCACACGGCAAAGATTTTCAGTCTTTTTTCCGGATTTGAAATTTCAATAGGAAGTCTGCCCAGTAGTCTACACCATGTTGTTTTTCCTACTGGGTGGTTTTTTATACCACCAGTGTTCTTAAAAACTTGGAACATGCACAATGTTTCTCCCAGTTTTCGGACGGAAGGTGTGCTATTCAATGGTTAAGGAGGATGGCTGAACCGTCCCCCAAAACCCAAGACAAAATACCATCTGGATTCTTAAGCGAAATCAGACTAGCATTTTACAATTGCCATGTGGTTGTGCCCTTAGTTAAAGCAATACTAACACACATGCTGAAATAAAATGGTAGAACATCTCAAAACATCACTGCTGTATTCACAAGCCTCTGATGGCTTGCTCAGCCATTATCCAAAAATGGACTACTAAAACGCTTGGACTTTTTGCACTAATGTGACAAATTGATGATTAAATTGCAGGGTTTTTTTGTTTTTTTTTAAATTTCTACATCTATCTGAAGCCATGAAAATGGTAATGTATCTTCACTTTAATGCTTTATAAAGAAATAGATTTGATTTGTCTAGCGAAGCGATTTACATATATGAAGGGCTATAATTGGGGTGAGGAGAGAGATTTATATAACCTTTTAAATACTTTTATGTCACTTATACCAATAGAGAATTCCATGTGTTTTCTATTCAGCAGTTTATCAGTTCTAATCAATGCTAAGGGTATGTTCACACAGTGTATTGCAGCGCGTGTAGTACACGCCGCAATATGGCGGGTGTTTTGGAACGACGCGTTGATCAGTGTGTAATTCCAAAACACGGGGGGACCAGCCAGGTGCTGGCCCCGTAGATGTGCATGGTCAGCGGCGCATATTCGCCACTAACAATTGACATGTCACTTTTCTCCCCTGGTGCACAATCCGAACGTATTGTACGCGTGGGGGGGGGGGGATGGGCGACGCGTAATCCATGAGAGCTATGAATTACCGTAATTGCGGCATGCATTTTGGCGCGTATAAAGCACAATACGTGGCGAATTGTGCGCCAAAATAAGTCGTGTGAACATACTCTAAGAGAGATTGGTCAACCAATAAAGTAAGTGTGTGTGTAAATATTTATATATTATATATATTATATAGTATATATATATATATATATATATATATAATATATATATATATATATATATTATTATATATATATATTATAACACTTTTTTTTTCTTATTTATCTATTTATTTTCACATAGGGGATGTCATCCAGCTTGCAGTCTCCTGTATGGGGAGCAATGAGCACACTTGTCAATTTTTGAATGTGACCTCTAGCAAAATTTTAGATTTGTGGCAAGCTAGGGGTGTAGAAAAATTTTCATGAACCAAGTCACTCCCTCTTTGCACAACTAACTTTGGATAGCCTACCCAGCATATCTCATTGACATTAAATTAGACAATTAGTTTTCCTTCAGAGCAGGAGGAATGGAGGCAGGGCCGAAAGCAAGCAAGCCCATTGGCATTTTGAAGAATGGGAGCGAGCAGTGTTTTATTCCTGTCTGTGGGGCAAGGGCAGGAGAGAGCAAGCTAGTCGCTCATCCCAGAGCAGCACAATTCTCAACCCATCTCTCATATGCAGAAAGACCATGCATGTGGTTGTAGCTAGTATTTAGTGGAGAAAAAAAAAAAAGTTTTAGGATATAATGGGAGGGAAATAAAGAAACATGAAACAATATCCACAGTTAAACCACTAATATAAATGAAATAGACTGCAATGATCAGACCTTGTGCTAAAATATAACCTTTAGTTGAATGATTAAAAATTTGGCAACACTACAATATAAAATTCATTTATCCAACATTAGCTCTAATTACTTTATTGAAGTCATCAAAAGAAGTATCATTAAAAATAAATTTTTCCAATCAATCCAGGTAAATCAATACAGCATCTATTGCATTTCAGGATGTACATGGAGTCGCTACAGGAGATAAGAGTCTTATTGACTGAAACATCATATAATGATGGGAATGCCTCTAAAATTAGGAATTGGAACATTGTGATTTACCTGGATTAGAAAAAGTCTCTTTTAATTATGTATTTTTTGATTACTTAAAGTAATTTTTGCAAGTTCGGTTGAATTTCGATAAAAGGCGATTACTTTCAATAAGTACTGATCTAAAAAGACAATCTCCTTTTATCCAAAGTCAACAGCACGCCAAAATGAGCAAAAATTACCTTGAGGTCATTCTAAAGAGACTTTTCCAATCATTCCAGATAAATCAATATAGCATCTATTCCATTCCAAGATATACACAGAGTTGCTACAGGAGATGTTCTGTTGAACACATATTGATGGGAACTCCTACTAAAATTAGGAATTGGAACATTGTGATTTGCCTAATCGATTTAAAAAAAAAAAAAAAATGTTTTCAATCAGTCAAGGCAAATCACAATGTTCCAATTCCTAATTTTAGTAGGAGTTCCCATCAATATGTGTTCAACAGAACATCTCCTGTAGCAACTCTGTATATCCTGGAATGGAATAGATGCTATATTGATTTATCTGGATTGATTGGAAAAGACTCTTTAGAATGACCTCAAAGTAATTTTATACTAATTTTGGAGTGCTGTTGAATTTGGATAAAAGGCGATTATTACTTTCAATAAGCACCCATCTAAAAAAGTGCAGATATATATAAACAATATTGGTTACTATATAAAACCGCAGCAGGAGACTTTCCAATTTTCGCTAAGGGCGCGTTTACACGGCACAGGACAAATAACCGGCCGGTATTTGTCCTGTTTTGCGCCCGTCCCCACGGCCGAGGGAGAGGGGGGGCACGGCTTTTCTTCACGATGAGTGGAGAAGAGCCCTCCCCCCTCCCATTGAGAAGCACATCTTCCGTCCAGAAACTGGACGGAAGATGGTGCTTCTACAATGTTTTGCCGCCGGACCGCCAGCAGCAAAACCGCCGGGCGGAGAACCCGTGCAGTGGGGACTGCTGCACGGGTTTTCCATAGAGCACAATTGTGCTCATTTTCAGCCGGTTTTTCAGGCGGTCTGAAAAACCGCAAAGCGGCTGAAAAACCGGCCGAAAACCCGTGCCGTGGGGACATGCCCTAAAGGTCTCCCCAAGACATCTGGGAGAGTTGGAAAGCAATATCGTGAGGTAAGCTGGATGAGAACTATCAGAACTGTAACCGTGGCCACTAGATCTTCCAGAAACAGACGAGTAAATCATTTTTACAGCTGCAGGGATAGAAAGAGGATTCAGGAAAGAAACTCACCTTCGGTTTAACTACAGACTGAAGATCTCCTGCTGCGGCCAGTTCCTGAACAATCACAAAATCTCTATTGGTGTGGAACGCAATCTCATGAGTCATAATGATGTGTGGATGGCAGCTGAGAGTGAGAGAGATGGAGTACTCAAATAGGAAGTTATCCTCTGGGGTCTTCTCTTTCGCCAACATTTTAACAGCCACGGCCTGACCTGTTAATATATAATTAGTATTGACATTTATCAAAATCAGCAACTTAATCACGATTATATTTTGTGACACTTGTTAAGTTGCATATCAAACCAGATCAATAGTGATACTGTAGCAGCTACATTACAATGATCATGCAGATAATGGAAGAGACATTGAGTGAAGCCCTTATAGGCTGATTATCAGGATACCAATAAACATTACAGAAAAGCCAACTGTAACAGTGACATTTTACATTTTTATGGGCAGGAAATAGGAAACTGAAATAATTTGCTTAACAGCCATAGGTAGGTCTGAGAAGGAGGTCATATATTGCTAGAGAACTGCTGACTTTAAATGCTCCATGTTCACAAAGTGGTAAAGGAGTTGTTAAAGAGAACCTGTCACATAGTTTATGCCCCCTTTGCTGAGGACAGCACAAGCTGTTTCCAGCGCAGTGTCCCTTATTCTGTAAGATGCTGGAGTTTTCGTGTATTTAAGGCTATGTCCACACTGCACATGAGTTTCGATTTTTAAAAGCGCCGGAGATACGATCGTCAGTGTGGTGCCATAGACGGCAATAGAAAAGACGAGTTGCTGTCTACACAGCTCGTCTTTTCTCTGCCCGTCTTTCGGCAGCGAGCGTATTATACAACATGATGTATAATACGCGAGGGGCTTCTCGTCTTCTTGACGTCTTCCCATACAATGCTATTTTATGGGGGACGTCGGGAAAACGAGAAGCGGCCGCGGCTTTTGCACAAAGCGTGACAAAAGCCGCGGTCCTGCATCAGAGAAAGAACGGCCGCTTTAAGGGCCGTTTTTTCTCTGATGCAGTGTAGACATAGCCTAATGCTCAAATCTGCAGTTTTCAGCCAGAAAAGAGTCAGTTTTTTCAAACCCTGCCCACCTCAACTGATAAAGCTATTACTAGGTTAGCCTTTGGTAGGCGGGGCGAACACCTGCTCATGAATAAGATTTGAGGGTAAATTTGAGGTAAATGCTCTAAAACTACAGCATCTTACAGACTAAGCGACACAGCGCTTGGGAACAGCAGGTCTGACACTAGCTTGTTCTGTCCTCAGCAAGGGGGGCATAATCTATGTGACAGGTTCCCTTTAAGAGTTAAGCCATCATTGATTGAGACCCGCTTGATGCCGTTAAGGCTAAAGAGCTTCTACTTCTATACTGATTATTGTAAATGAGACATAATTGAATTTTGATCTTTGTGTATTGTCTGCACCAATTCCTGGATATTGCTGTATTCACATTGTGCTACTGTACCAACCATCAATCCCATTTGAAACCTAATAAATATATGTTTTAAAAAAAAGAGTTAAGCCATGTTCAAATTGGTATTAGAGTTCATTAGGCGTCTGTTATAGAGGTTCACCATATTCATTGCATGACGGACAACCAGGGCTGTTACAGCAGTATGGGGGCTGGTCAAACTATGAAACAAGGGATGGCTTCCGGCAGCTGCCACCCCTTCATTTCACAGGCATGCGAGAAAGAACAGGTCTCTGGTTTGTTCTTTTTTCCATGCCGATAATCTCAACTGTATGTGCATCTTTGGGACAGGCACACAATGGAAAGGTACAGCAAGGCGGAGAGTCATCCGCTCTCTGCAGGTGCCTTGTGCTGCTGTGTGATGAAGAAACATCATTGCATGCCTGTTTGTGCCCAGTGTAGGCCATACATGCCTGCCCTCCTGATTTGGGTGGTGGTTACCACAGGCAGCAGGGGTTCTTTGAACGAAGGTGGTGCCGGAGTAGCGTCAGGACGCTGCTCCGGTGACGGCGGGCCGTTCCTACGGAGGGGCGAGGCGGGCGCCCGCCTCACCCACCCAGCGATTCTCAGCGACTCTGCACGGCTGTGCAGAGTCAGCAGCTGTACACTCAGTGCAACTGCTCATACAGGGAGGAGGCAGGAGAGGTCATTCCCCTCCTGCCTACTCCCGTTTATGTACAGCACCCAGGAGATCTCCGGAGCTGGACGTGCTTCAGGAAACCTGGTGAGGTAAGTAGTTATTTTATTTTTTGTTGTTAGCTATAGCGGCACTACCTGGCTAAAAAGGGGGCTACTACCTGGCTACAGGATTCAAATAACTACCTACAGGGACCTATATAACTACATAATACATACCTATATTTCTACTTGTTGGGAGGCCTATATAACTACTTATCTACTTAATAGGGGACCAAGATACCTACCTATTGGAGGACCTACAAGTCTACCTACCTAATGGGTGCTATACACCTACCTAATTTTACCTACATACTGTCTTAGGGAATTTAACTACTTCCTATATTCATATACAAAACTAGACTATGTTGGGGGCACTTTTACTGTTTGGGACACAAGGGGGTAATTATTACCATTTGGGGAGTTTGTAGAGAGATAGGAATTGGTAGAGAAGTGCTGATAAGGTGAGGAGGTTAAGAGGTTTGTTTTGTAAATTCTACAGTGAAGAGTTGTGGCTGGGAGAAGATGTCATGGAGATCTGGGACAGATGGAGAAGATGAAGTAGAAGAAGAGAAACAGGAGACTTCTCTGAAGAGTTGTTCTAAGTGCCTTCACGTAACTTTACTTATGTCTGCAGAGCCTGTGTACAACTGGTGTCTACCACTATATGGTCACAGTATGGTTGTATATACAGTCTGAAGAGCCTGTGTAGTCTGGTGTCTACCATTATATGATCACTGTATGGTAGAAATATTTATTGTAGTATAAGGTTTTATGTTCAGGCACAGTTTGGCGCCATCTCTCAGCATTCCTGGATGCTGAATAGGCCAGCCAATATCCAGGAAAGCTGAGTGATGACAAAACCCTAATTAAGCTTTCTTCCAGTCATTACACAGTTAGGTGGAGTGGCTGTGGCTTTTACAAATGGGGCATGTTCATGCAAATTTGGGGGCCTAACTTATAATAATACTTTCTAACCCTCCCGAAACATCCAGGAGTCTCTCGCAAATACGGGGATACCTCCCACACTCCCGGGATGGGTGGCAGACCTCCTGACATCAGCTGGCTATGGGAGGTTCTTTAAACTCAAGTGTCATGAGACGCTCCCTGATGCCACTGAGTGCGGCTGGCAGCAGGGCCATATATAAAAAAATTAAAAAAAAAAAAAAAAAAAAAAAAAAAAAGATTAAACTACACTCCCCCCCACAATCTCCACTGGCAGAGACTTTGGGGGCCTGGCTGGAGGGGTCCTGCAGGTTCCCTAAAGGGCCATTCACACGGCTTATTTTGGGCACGGAGTGCAGCCGTATTGCACACCGTACTGCACTGCAATATGGCTGAAATCCGTCCCAGCCATTACGGTAATCCACAGTTCTCATAGAGAATGTCTTTCCCGCTCGGCGAATCCGCCGGGCGGGGAGAAATTGACATGTTCATTATCCCGGCGAAATACGTCCCGTGGATATTGAAAGTCTATGGGGCCGGCGGGCAGCGTCCCCGCCCCGCCCCTTATTCAAGCCGTATTGCGGGTGAAATATGTCCCGCAATTACGGCTTGAATAAGCCGCGTGAACCGGCCCTAACAGTGGTAGAAGTGGCGGTGGGCTCATCACACTCCAGCTTACTCCACTGATCTTCTGATTGCATCCAAGATCGGGTGCGGTCAGATCACTGCGCAGTACATTGCCAGGGAGAGGGGACAGAGCCATGAAGCTACACCCATCTCTCCTGTAGTACCCGGACTGCTCTGCTGACAGCAGAGAGCTCTGAAAGAAGATAGAGAGACATATTAGAGTGGTGTGGAGAAGGGGTGATTTAGAGAAGGGTTGGAGTGGGGTGGGGGAGGTTTTTTTTCTCCTAATACAGTGGAGTGGAGGGTGAAAAGGTAGAGTAATGGGCACACAATTTTTCTACCCATAGGTGAGACCAAACTTTTCTAAGATATGAAAACTGTCTCTGCTGTAGGGGATGGGACATCATCCAACTCTCCTGGATAGACTATCAAGCACCAAGAAAAGCTGGGCAATTCCTTAATTCTCCACAAGTGGCATCCAGCTTTCTGATGATAGGAAAACTGGATTACATGAGTGGTGTGTGTGTTAGGGCATATTCCCACGGCAGTGGACAAAAACCGGCCGGTTTTGCGGCCGTCCCCACGGCCGCGGGTGGGGGGGGGGGGGGGCGGCTTTTCTCCGCGCTGAGCGGAGAACAGCCCTCCCATTGAGTTGTTCATATTCTGTCTGGAAACCGGACGGAAGAATGAACATGTTCAATGTTTTGCCTCCGGACTGCCGGCGGCAAAACCACCGGGTGGAAAACTGGGACTGCTGCACGGGTTTTCCATAGAGCACCATTGTGCTCATTTTCGGCCGGTTTTTCAGGCGGTCTGAAAAACCGCAAACCGGCTGAA
Organism: Phyllomedusa bahiana; assembly: GCA_025379985.1. NCBI lineage: Eukaryota > Metazoa > Chordata > Amphibia > Anura > Hylidae > Phyllomedusa > Phyllomedusa bahiana. The sequence goes on along the minus strand of JAODAL010005538.1, from coordinate 40,767 downwards.
AACCCGTGCCGTGGGGACATGCCCTTACAGAATCCCCAGCTTTCCTGCATGTGGGATACACTATCCAATGTCCAGGAAAACTGGGTGACCACCATGCTCCTGGATATTCTAGCCGGCCTGCATGTGTATTTGTGTAATGTTTCTGTACAGGTTGCCATTTGGACTAAGTCAGATCAACCTTGGACTTATTTATTAAAATGGTTAAAAAGGTTTGTTATCAGGAGTGGTTATTTAAATAAGGCTTTTTTGTGTGTGTCGTGTCCATTCCCCCCCCCACACACACACACACACACATTTATTCCAGTGATAGTGAGAGCAGTCTGTCAGACTCCTCTTCATTACTATCGCTCGGGCTTGGTGTCCCTCTGTGGAGGCGTCTTTATTTTCATACAGGTTTCCCCTTTGGACTATGTCGGACACACTGGATTATGTCTGAACAGCATTGGATTGATTTCTTTAATAAAATGGTGAAAGAGGGCTGATGCCGGGGAGTGTTTATATAAATAACTTCAGTGTCTTATTAAAAGATTCTGATATTTTGCATCTATAGACTATTTATATACATACTAACTATAAGATCTGGATTGTCAGTTATAAAGTCTTATGCTTTTATTAATGAATGAAAAAGTTGGACAAGTAAGCGGATTCCAAAAAAAAAAAAAAAAAAACACCTTTGTTACATTTCAGTTCATAAATGCATATTGATAATGCCTAAGATATTCAAGAGTTCAATATACATACAATAACTCTTTATAATTCCAGGTTAAAACAGGAGTTCTTGAGCATGAACTATTTGGCATTACACCATGTTTTCCACTCCTGATTTAACCTGGATTCACAAAAAAGAAGGTCATTGTATATATATTGTATATATTATTTCATTGTATGTATATATTTAGTACAATGCTGGAATTTCCTAGGAATTATTTTAGTCTATGGGGATAGTCAGCTGGTGGCTTTTACCTGAGTGGACACGTATTCTGGGATGACAAGAAAAACAATTAAGAACAGATGAGCCTTTTTTTTTTTTTTTTTAACACTATACTTAATGAAGATTTCACCTAGATGTTCCAAACCTCAGCTATTTATAAAACAATTTCATTTTTAAAAACTGCTTTTTATATGGCTTAAAAAAAAAAAAAAAAAAAAAAGGTGAACCCAGCCCAAATAGGCAAGGCAAGGCAAGGCAGGCTTGAACCTTGAAGTTGATTCTCTCAGGTTTCTACCAGAAGCAACTTAGCCCATCTTCATCTTACCTGAATGTTTGTGTTTGGCCATGAGAACCTTTCCAAATGACCCTTTTCCAAGTTCTTGCAACAGCTCAAAGTGGTCAGATACTTCCACCATCCTTAGGTTCTGAGAGGTCTGTGAAACCAGATGCAGAAGGTGTTTTGCAGTGTTCTTGGTAACATCTGTGACACAGGCGGCCATTCTGAGGGAGACATATATAATTATTTTATTAAAACAGATTACTACCATGTTGGAGAGCACTGGGAAAGCATAGCTTGCATCTCTGACCATAGGTGGCCCTTCCCAGGTGGGATTCACCACCTACTGTATGGTAATTGTGACCACAGACTAAAAGCGCACAGTCACAGTGATGGGGGAAGGTGGACTGCTGTAGTTTTCAGTGTTGTGCATGTAAACCCCCCTCATGTATACTACTGGTGATTGACTCTCAGGGGCCGTGTTGCTAAAACTGAACATAAAGAAAAAAGGTTCAATAACTTGTCAATTCCCAAATAAAGTGTATGGTCCTTATTTAATACAGTGGAGAAAAAGTCTGGATCTGTAATAGGAAATAATTGCTGATTGGTACACCTGCAAAATCTATTCTATGCAGTGTAGTAGTTGAACTCTTACTGAGCATACTGCCAAGAAGCATAATTCAGCTCCCTATTATAAAGCCTCTCTTTCATAAAAAAAAAAACGCATTAGAATTGTACCATTTTATTCATACAAATTGAAGTACCCAAGTTATTCCAGATAAAACCAATTGGTGACCAGTGGAGAGAAATCTGCTGTGCCTCTATGCACCAAAAAACGCTCCGTGTGAAAGCATGCCAAGTCTAGTAGTGGAAGATCTTTAATAATGAAAATTCCCCCTCCAAAAAAAGCCCTATAAAAAATTAAAAAAAAATTAGAACCACAATGACTTGTCTGGTTCTTATATGGAAATCTAGGCTAACCCAGCATAAACAGGACATAATATAGCCACATAATCAAATGGGTTGTGAAGAGGGAACAAAAAAAAAAAAAAAAAAAAAAACTGTCACGGGTTGTGGGCTCTTAAACTGTTGGTAAAATAGAGAAACCAGCCAAACAAATGATTCTATTGCTTTAACGTTTCCTGTGTCTGGATTTCCATACAGGAACCAGACTAGTTATTGTGATTTTGTTGTTTTTATGGAAGAAGGGACTTCTTTGGATGTGCCTCTTTATCTTGTTAATTTCACTATCCTGGCATATGTGCTTGCAGGCTCTTGTTTATAAGTGGTGCCCACTCATACTTTGATGTGACAAAGATACATAACAATAAGCACCAATATAAGTAAGATCATTAAAAGTAAAAACATAGCAATTTAATAATTTATCCCCAACCGGCTCATGGCCGGCACATGTATGACACACACAGCCTCCTTCCTTAACCACATTTTGGAGTGATCGCTGCCCATCATAGCTTCCCTTAAATGCTCAACTCATAAAATGCCATTATGTGTATACATTTTTATATATATATATTGATATATATTAATCTATATTATATATATTATATATTATATAATATTATATATATATGCTAATTGCAGCTGACAACTGCTGGAGACAGCACAGGATGGAGCCGGCTCCATTCCGTGCTGTTTAACTCTCTAGACGCTGCAGTAAACATGGCTGTGGAGTCTAAAGGAATTGGAATCTGTGCTGTGCACTGTTCCTCACTCCAATCAGGACCTTTGCGTTGAGAACGTGTGGTACAGATTGGTTAGACTGCCATCGCCATCATGTATTTCGTTTTACTACTTCGTGCCCCAGAGTTGGACCTGGGCCCGCCACAGACACAGCGCTGAGGGTGCGCGGCGGTCCCATAAGCTCAGCTGGGAAGCGAAGCAATGTAGTTACATCATCGCGCCGCTGCCTGTCTTTGGTCGCATAGCCCGTCATAGGCTGTGCGACCGAGTAGAGCAGCCGGAGGAGCGTCCCACGCTGGGAAAGAAAGGGAGTATCAATGTTATTTTTATTTGTGGAATCCATCTACATGCTGTGGGGAGCGCTGGCAGGCTATATACTGCCTCTGGGGAGCTATATTCTGCCTGAAGAGAGCTATCTACTGTCTGAGGGGAGCTGTATACTGTTTGTGGGAACCATATACTACCTGAATGGGGACATCTACTGCCTGTGGGGACCTATCTATAAACCTGCTTGCCTGTGGAGACATACACATTATATATATTATATACATACACATATATATATATACTATATCATATCATATAATATATAATATATAATATATATATATATATATTATAAATATAAATATATATATAAATATAAATAAATGTGCATGTCTCCACAGACAAGCAGGTGTCTAAATCTGCAGGCATAAGAGTTGGTCGGGGGAAGTCAGCATGAAGGTGTGAACCGGATGGAGAAGAAACCGGAATGTGAAAAACTCATCGGAGAAACATCACCTGTGATTCATTAAATGTGCCTGAATTGTAATCTCTTATATGTATGCAAAGTGTAATGGTTTATATTCAGTAATGGTGTGGCCATATTATTCAGTCACTTTGTGGTGGTGATACGTGGCGGTATTATTCAGTCACTATGTGGTGGTGATATGTTGTCGTGGTGTATTAACCCTTTAAACACAACAAAAAAAAATATTTTACTCAATTTTTTTCCTCCTTGCCTTCCAAAAGCAATAACTTTTTTATTTTTTCCACCTACATAGACATGTGAGGGCTTTTATTTTGCGGGACAAGATGTACTTTCCAATGGTGTTATTCATATTACTAGAGTGGGGCAAAATGTGAAAAAAAATTTACTTGCGCCATGTTTACGGGAGTTTTGTTTTTGCAGCGTTCAATCTTCGGTAAAAATGATGTATTATCTGTATTCCACAGGTTGATACGGTCTGGCAATACCAAACATGTAGGGTTTCCGTTATGTTTTGGGGGCATAAAAAATTCGAAACATTTTTCATATTTGAAATTTGCGCCGTGGTGCCATTTTGTGCGACCAATAACTTTTTTGTACTAACACCTACGGAAGTCAGTGAAGGTGCATTTTTTGCAGGCTGAGTGTACTTTTTATTGCTAGTAGCTTGGGATGCATGCAACATTTTTTTATCACTTTTATTCCAATTTTTATAGGACATGAAATGACCAAAAAAAAACGCAATTTTGGCGTTTGGAATTGTTTTTCTTCTACGGTGTCCAGCGTACGGGATAAGTGATGTTGTATTTTTATAGATCAGACTTTTTCGGACGCGGCGATCCAAATGTGTAACTTTTTTATTATTTTATTGTTTTATATTTTGTAAAATGGTGAAAAGGGGGTGATTTGAACTTCTGATGCTTTTTTTTACACTTTAAAACTTTATTTTTTTTACTGTAACATTGAGTCCCCCTATGGTGCTTGACCACTAGGGGGCGCGATCATTAATACAGCCTAATGCATTGCATAGACAATGCATTAGGCGGTACCAAGATGGCGTTTTCCCCACTTCCTGTTTCGGGCCGGAAGTGGGGCAAACGGGAACATGGCAACGATCAGAGCCTTCACAAGGTTCTGCGCTGCCATGTTAGCCCATCGGGACTCGGCGATCTTATCACTGATGTCCCGATCGGGCTGAAAAACTGTGCACAGCACTGTTTTTCATTCCATTAGACGCCGTGGCCATCTTTGCTGCGGCGTCTAAAGGGTTAAACAATGCGGGGCGGCGCCCCCCCCCCCCTCCCCGCGCTGCAAGCGCCTGGTGTTAGCTGCATTTAGCCGCTAACACCCGGCGGCTGTGTAACAGGGTCGCACTGCGATCCTGTTACACATCTCCTTACAACCACCCTGACGTACCCATACGTCAGGTTGGTTGAAAGGGTTAATGAGTCGACTGTCTGCTGAGCACCTGTGTACACTGCTATTTACCACAATATGGTCACTGTATAGTGGAAATATGGCAGAGAGATGGGCTAAGCGGCCGTCACATCCCTCGTATTAATTGTTGTGCGGCCCCGCTTTCCAACGTTACTTCCCTGCTTAGTGCCGACATCGGCGGCATTTTGTGGTAACTAAGGTATTTTTCGGCCGCATTTTCGGCACTCGGTCTCAAAAAGGTTCGCCATCACTGGTCACCGACATTTTACAAATGGGTCTGAAAAAGTTGCATCTATTAAAATATAAATTTATCCTTAGGCTGAACATAGTAAAAAAATAATTCTAAATTTGCCCAAAAAAAAAATTAAATTTTTGGTCATTTCATGTTCTTTAAAAGCTGATCAAAAAAAGTTGCACGTTTTCTAAACTGGTACCAATTAAAAGTACACTTCAGCCTCATTCAAGTCCGTAGGTAGTGTGAGGGATTAGCGTCTGAATCAGGTAGCAGGCTGGGCTTCAACACACAGAGACAGTGACACTTTGGATAAATTTCAAGTCCAGGCAAGCCTGGGTTTATTTAAACGACAAATCAAAAACACGGCCTTAACTTCAGGCACCAAAATATAAAACAAAACCTTCTCGGCTGAGCTCTAAGGGCTTGTTCACACGGCGTTTTTCACTCCATGTCAACTACGCTTTTTAGATCCATCTCTGGGACTGACAGGACGGACCCAGAAATGGATCTAAACAATTAGCAGTGAGATTATCACTGTGGGCTATGAGGAACATGCAGCGATCAGTCAGGTCCGTCTTTGAAAGAATTAACAGGCCTGCAGCCTCAGGCTTTATAGGCCTGACACCAGCCTCACCTGGTGCGTGGGAGTGGCCACCCACCTTGCTCTTTGACCACTCCAGGAAAAGCCGACCCGGATAAAGCGGACTGGAACCGCTTAGGCCTCGTTCACATGGCTTATTTGTCCGCGGATTGGCGCCGTACTCCGCGCCGGATTTGCACTGCAGTATGGCTCCAATCCGTCGGAGTAATTACGGTAATCCACTGCTCTCATAGAGAACAGTGGATTCAGTTGCTCCTCCCCACTCGGCGAATCCGCCGCGGGGGGAGAAAGTGACATGCAAATTATTTACGGCGCGTACGCGCCGTAGATAATAACAGTCTATGGGGCCGGGGAGCGGCGCCCCCGCCGCGCTCTGGCCCCGCCCCTTATTCACGCCGGATTTGCGAGCGCAATCCGGCTCACAAATCCTCAGTGAATAAGCCGTGTGAACACGGCCTTATACTAACATGTCAGTAATCACGGACACATAAGAACTGTCGGCTTCCCTTCACCGAGCCCAGGTCTCTCGGTGACACACTAGTCCATACACTGTCTAAGGCCACATAGGACAGCATTCTCAGGGAAATATACCTTCCCTCAACCACTCCACCTGTCACTGTCTAACAGTAGAAGTATAGGAAAGTTATTGATCGCAGAAAATGGTGCCGTGACAAATTTGAACAATAGAAAATGTTTGGATTTTTTTATATCTAATTTTTTTATAGCATTGTAGCTACATTTAGCTAATGAATAAATGCATAGAACTAATCCTCTGATCTCAACTACTCTATAAGAATCTGAAAATCTCAAAAGCTTTATATATGAAAAAAATGGATTGGTAGTAGAATAACCCCTTCACGCATTTGGATAAACCCATACATCCAAATAGTGTGAAGGGTATATAGAGTTGGCTCTCACGTGGAGCCCACTCCATACGTGGCAGCTGTTACCAATGGTTGCCGACTGTTATTAACAGCAGGGAACAGAGCCAAGGTGTTTAACCCCTTAGGGACATTGGACGTATGGATATGTCCTGATGCTTGTAAGCCACTTTGTAGTGGGATCACAATGCGATCCCGCTACACAGTCTTCGGGTGTTAGCGGCTAATTCCAGCTAACACCCAGCGATTACGGGATTACGCCGCCACCTCCCCTTCCCCCCACGCTGTTTAACCCCCTAGATCAGACCTGGGCACTGTACGGCCCACAGTGAGCCGTCAGCGCTACTATTAATTTGCCTGGTATTAGACTAGGCAGCCGCGCGATGAAGTGATCTCGTGCCACTGCCTCTCCTCGGCCGCACAGCTGTCACTCTGCTGTGCAACCGAGTAGCTGCAGGAGGAGCGTCTCGGCACTGGTGACGTGATGTCACACCGCCAGTGTCAGACTGAAGATGAGCGCGTTTGGCTAACAGGCAAGGTGAGTATTAGGCTATGTTCACACGGCTTATTTCGGGGGCGTATTTACGGACGTAAATACGTCCGTAAATACGTCCCGAAATACGTTTCAAATACGTGTCACAAAGTGTGGCGTATTTCGTGTCGTAAATACAATCCCCATTCATTACTATGGGGATTTACGTTGCGAAATACGCCTCAATAAGTGACAGGGGACTTAATTTTATGATCATATTTATGGACGTATTTACGCCCGCAAATACGTCGCGAAAATACGCCTCGTGTGAATGACGAGGCGTATTTTACATTGGAATCAATGCTAATCTAATTGTTCATTATTTGAAACGTATTTCGGGACGTATTTGCGGACGTAATTACGTCTGTAAATACGCCCCGAAATAAGCTGTGTGAACATAGCCTTAGTGTTATCTTTAATTTTGGTTACCTGCCCAAGAGGGGCGCTCTCTCTATATACCTGCCTTACTGAGGGGACATATATCTATATTCCTGCCTTAGGGGACATATCTATATACCTGCATTACTGAGGGGACATATCTATATACCTGCCTGCCTAAGGGGACATATGTAAATACCTGCCTTACTGAGGGGAGTATTATATACCTGCGTTCCTGAAGGGAGTTGTATATACCTGCCTTAATGAGAGTACAGAGCAAGTTGCCACAAAAATAAACCCCAAATACAAATTCTACCCTGTTCACCCTATTTTTTTTTTTTTTTCAAATTAGTCCAGTGAAGGCATCAGCAGTGATATCGCTGTGTCCTGATCACTGAACATGGCAGCTGAAAGCCGTTTTAAGGCTTCCATCACTGCCATGTTTTCAATTTCCATCTGTGTACACCCTAATGCATTGTATATACAATGCATTAAGCTGTAGAAATTAGCAAGCCCCCTAGTGGTGTTTAAATTTTAAAAAAAATTTAAAAAAGCTTAGATCACCCTCCTTTCACCATTTTCCAAATAAAAAATAAGATTCAACTTGGTATTGCCGTGTGTAATCTATTAAAATATAACATCATTTATCCCATACGCTGAACACTGCAGAAGAAAAAAAAATTAAAAACTCCAAAATTGCGTTTTTTTAGTCTTTTCACGTCCCATAAAAACTGGAATAAAATGTATCACTCCAAACTGCTAGCAATAAAAAGTACACTTCAGCCTGCAAAAAATGCCCCTCACTCAAGTCCATAGGTGTTAGTACAAAAAAGTTATTGGTTGCACAAAATGGCGCCACAGTGCAAATTTCAACAATAGAAAATGTTTGGAATTTTTCTGCAGTAACAAAACATAATCAACCTGTAGAATACTGTAGATAATACATCATTTTTACCGAAGATTGAACGCCGTAAAAGCATAATACCCACAAACATGGTGCAAGTACTTTTTTTCACATTTTGCGGTTTTCCAGTATAGTACACAAAAATGCTTCCAAAAGCGTTTTCACCGTGTGAAAGCACCCCAATATCAATGGGTGTTTGGAAAAAAAAATGCAAGCATAAAAATTGTACAGACCCATGGTATGAAGTTACTATAAATTCTTGATCATTTGCAAGACCTTTGCTTTCGATAATGGAAATGCACCCTGGCATTTATTCACAGACAGTTAATGCCTTCCGCAGATCTGTTTGTATGTGGGTATGTTCACATGGCATATTGCAGCACCTAATGTGACGTGTACTGTATGTGCAATATGCCAGGTGGCTTACAGGTATGCGCTGGTTAGCCTTTGCACGCAAGCACCGCAAAGAAGTGACATGTCACGTCTCTCGCTCGGCATACAATATGCGCGTATTGAACACTGGGGGAGACAGACGTAATTTATAAGCTTTATTTATACTTTTCAAACATTCCCACAAATCCTTCCCAAGAACAGGTGTCATTCAACTTAACAGATGAACTAGGGAGAATTTAAATTTTTTATTAAGGCTTCAACTGCTTTGAAGTTTTTGCTGTGTTTTGATTTGGTTAGCATGCCCTTAAGTCCATTTTTTACTTGGATAGCAACTTCTTCATCTGAACTCTGTAAAAGGCAGCAAAGAATTATGGCTCCTCTGTTGACCTGGGCCCAGCTGCGGAGGTTCTTGATGCCCACATATTCCACCAGTGTTCTAGCAAAGGAGCCATCTTTGTGGTGTTCTTTTAAGTCTTCCTCTTGCTTCAGCAACCATTTCAGAACAAGGTGACCAGCAGGGTGCTCCGCAATGTGAAGCTCTCCATCTTTGCCACCAGGTACAAAATCTTCAGCAGCTATACTGGCAATGGAAGACATGACAGGACGTGTGTCACCCAATACATATAAAAGAGTATTTGTCACAACGGTACACATAGCATTCTGAAACACCAAGTCTTGTATGTTTGTTTCAAGATATTTTAGCAATGGTCCAGATACAGCTTCCAGTAGCTCATGGTGTCGTACTGCAGGATCCTTTTTGCTGTGTGCATTGCCATCTCCTTGCTTAAGCACTTCAATGATCTCAGGCAGAAAATGTGCAGAATTGCGTCCACTCAGCAAATACAGCAGAACCTTCCTGCCATATTTGTCTTGGATTAGACTAGGCAATGCACTAGTAATTTCTGATATGATTATCTGTTTTACAAGCTTTGTGTCATCAACACAGTCAAACATTGCTAGCAAAACCAGATGAGAAAATTCCCCTGTGGCAATTTTTTGAACAAATGACTTCATGGTTTTTGCAAAAACTTTTCTGTCCTTAGGTGTTCCATGCCAAAGGCAATGCATTCCAACTCGAGCTCCATCATGTGTATGAATCATATAAATTACAGCTTCTCTGATGGCCTCAATCATTTCTGATCTTACTTTTGGACCCGCATAGTTAAAAAAGTCCAGAAAAACTTTATGTACCAGTGAATGCTTGATAACTGCTTCCTTTTGCACCAGTGGTACAATAATCTGTTTCATTTCTTCCAAAATAGATTCCCGCTTTTCATGCTGGGACTCCAACACCTGGTCTAAAGATGGGTGAACAGCAGACTTGTGAAAGTGAAATGTGTTTCCATACAGTTCTTCACATAACATATTCCTCTGTTCCAAAACGGCTTTGTGGTTGTATGCATACTCCACAATATATGAAGCTTCAGAGTGTCGCAGAAATTTTTTCACGTGTCCTTTAAAACTTTTAATTATTTCTGCAACTTGGGATTTTGATCCATACATAAGGAATTTCTTCACAATATTTCGGGAATATTTAGACTTGCTCAAGTCCACTATGTGTTCTTTAAGTTCTTCAAAAATTGCTTCCCTTTGTTTCTCATTCGCATGTTTTATATAACACTGAATCACTCTGGTAGAATCATGTGCAAAAGCAAGACTTTTAACGTTCCCTCGAAGCAGCTTCTCCAGTTCATCCAACAGTCTGAATCGTTTTGTGGCATCACAGTCTTTTCTTCTAATGTTCTCCCACATCTGCTTGGACTTTGACAAGATGTCATAATTACTTTTGTCATTAATCTTTCTGACTTGTTTTAACTCCTTTTTCTTTTTCTTAAAGTCATCCCACTTAGGTTTCTTGGTTTCAGAGCCATTTTCTTCATCCTCTCCTTGTCGCTTTCTCTTCTTAGTAAAGCCATCACCCTTTTTTCTGTTTTTCATTGCAAACTGCTTCACACTAGCTTTGCCTCCTGTATGGTCCGGCTTCTTTTTTCCTTTTTCAAACTTCATAGACTTACTGTTCCCTTTTGAACTCTGTTCCATGTTTTCCCCATGTTTTTCGTAACCAAGTGCTTTCTTCTTAAATGCACAACTCTTCTGTGATTTCTGCTGAGGCTTTTGTTTCATTTGCATCTGTTTTTTAATTTTTGCTTCCATGATTAAACCTCGGCAAATATGCACGTGTTGGCTGGACGAAGAAAAAAAGGACAGACGTAATTTATAATTCTCTCTGAGAGCTATGCATTACCGGAATTGTGAGGCGCAATTCACGCATATTGAAGCACAAATACACCCCACAATACGCTTTGCAGTTATGCCGTGTGAACATACCCTTACAATTTTCTGTTTTCATAACATGGCTAACATTAAAAACTGAACCATTTCTCTGGCAAATACATACTTCCCCACTACAAGTTAAAATTTGTCTCCTATCCTATTAGCAGGAGATTTGAATGTTGAGCTGGTGATCGAATACCATTTTAACCCCCATTGTCTGATCATAGCAAGTGCAGTTAAAAAGCCAATTACTATAAAACAAGCAATTTTCAAAATGCATGTTATTAAAAAATATGTATGCTTTTCCCAATACAGGACTTTTCAACTTGTTCTCTTGTTTCCATGGTTACAGACCACCACTGTATGCGTTAATTTGTGGCAATTAATGCAGCGTCAAAGACCGTCTGAGAACAAATTTTTGTGGCCTGGCTAGGGAGAGGTAGTACACATATGAGTGAAAAAGGCCAGGCCATAGAACTTTTTCTCAAATAGGTTTTGATAACGCTACATTACTGGCCACAACTGAAAGCACACAGTGGTGGTCTGTAACCATGTAGAAAAGTGAGCAAGTTGAAGGTTCAAAAAGGCCGATATTTGCTGAAGTATGCATATTTTTTAACATCATGCAATTTGAAAATTGCTTATTTGTGTACTCTTTGCACAGTGTAGTGCGCATTTTGACGCGTTTACAAAAAGACAAAAATACGCTTCACCATTGTTTCTATGGTGATTTTGCGCATGTAAATGCCTCAAGAATTGATAAGGCACGCAAGTGTAAACGAGTGAAATAGTTCCAAAACACACGTCGTGTGAAACGGCGGCACGTATTTTACATTAGAATCAATGATAGCTGCATTGAACATTGTTGGAGGTTATTTTAGGTTGTAGTTTAGCGTAAAATATGCCCCCCCCACAAAAAAAAAAAAACACAACAACACTACATCATATGAACATACCCCAACATTAAGTTAGTGCTCTCAACATCCATGTCTCCTCTATACCCCCTGAGCGGAACTTTCCTTAGATTTATGAAGTACCATAGGAAACTTTTAAAATTAGGTGTTTTGAGCAACAAGTTCCAAATTGGTCCTTAACCAAGGACTACAACTTAAATGAAACTTTGGAATATTAGGTAATTTACGGTAAGTAGAATCACTACTAAGTTGTCTATAAACTTCTACCACATAAATCGCTAGCCATCTAGTCACTACAATTTTATCAGTGGAACATAACCACTTCAAGCCATAAGTTCAACTGGACTAAAAGTTTCTGGGATAGGAGATTAATTATATATATATATATATATATATATATATATATAATATATTATATATATACACACACACACACACATACATATATAAATTATTATTAATTATTTTTTATTTATTATCTCCTATTCAATAAACTTTTAGTAAGTTTACCTGAGGACCAGAGAATACATGCAGAGGACTTTCAGGTTACAAAAAAAAGGTACAAATTGCCGAGCTCACCACCTGACTGCTAGCAGACTGCACGGGTCCATGTAGAAGGCAATCGAAGACAACATATATGGTAAGTGACTTGATGATCATCAAGTCACTTACCATATATGTTGACCTTCAGGGTACATTGAAGGACTACAGCTGAGTTTCACAACTTCTTTAGATTCCAAAATCATTTGAAACATGCTAGGAACAGCACCATTTCACAAAGGTACAAAGCCAAGGTCTCATTGAATGAGACACAAATGCTATAGAAGTTAACGGGCTACTGTGAGTGTGTGGGGGAATGGGTCTTACTCTTTTTAGGTTGGCATATTACAATTCATAGCTTTACATAAATTCATGTCAAACTATACCAAAATCTACTTTCTTATAATACAAAAATTCAGTCCCTTGGACAATAAAGATAGACAACATACAAAATACATATTCACCTTATAGATGAAGACTGAAGCTGGGGGATGATCCTTCAATAGATGGTAATCACTGGTGCGCTCCACTTGGATACTAATAAGTCTGCAACCTGCTGATCCTCTGTGGCCAATACTAACTGCAAATAATCACCGAATGGAATAGAAATCACTGGGAGGAGGCGAAGGAGAAGGCTTATACTGGGGGGGAAGAGTGTGAACTTTGTTGATTGATGGGACATTGTTATTGGCCAACACTTGGAGTCTCTATTTCCATGTGAATTGACAATGAGAAGCGTCTGGAAGGCGAGTGCCAGGTGATTTGTCATGTATGTGGCCTGTGGGTGCAGCTCATGTTTGTAGACAGGTAGCTTATACATTGTATATTCTGGAATGCTCCTTGATGAACACGACAGTTGCTCGTTACCAACTGATCAAAAAATTCAAAATGAAATTTTATTAAAGGGATTCTCTCACTACAAGGATTGCTTTTTATGTTAAAGATCTTTCAAAAACAAGTCACTTTGCAATATGTGTCCATTAACAGTTTCCTACCTATTCTGAGATATCCCCTCTTGTATTGCTTGCATTAGCTCCTCAGGTCACTATAGCTACAGACCTGTTTGATCTATCCTGATAAGCTGCTAGCATGGGTTGCTATAGCTACAGACCTGTTTGATCTATCCTGATAGGCTGCCAGCACTTGGTTCCCTATTAGCTACAGACCTGGCTCCTACTGCAGCCTAGTAGAAGCCAGTAAACACGCCCCTGAATTCAAAATGAAACCAAGAAAACAGGACTGAGGTGAGATGAATCAATGTAGTGAGACAACCAATTTAAGATGTGTTTCGGCTTAGTGCACAAAGCATTATTTTGAACGGATGGCGGATCCGTTCTGATGCAAGGAAAAATGTATGTGTTAATGTGTTCATTGACTAATGTAGGTGGACGAATGTGCAAGATACATTGACATAGTGTGTTTTTAATTTTAATAGATGGAAGACGTCGGCTAGCTATGCTTTTTTCAGCTGAAAAAAGTATACGTTACAGTATACATTGTTTTTTAAATGTATGTCAATGAAAAACATCTACTAGTGTCCATTCTGTAAATGTATACATTTGTATCTGTCATAAAAATATAAACAAACCTGCCCGATCAAACTGCAAGGAAAAACTGGTAACAGCCAATAGAAAAGCTAATAAAAAAATAAATAAAACTGATGTCAAACGTCTGCTCAAAACATTGCATGTTTGGCATACGTTTAGCGCATATGTTATAGTGTACACATTTTGACAGATGGTCAAACGCAGTTTTAAATTAAGGGTATGTTTCACAGGGCCCCAATTTCCCATACCCGTTTTGTATTCCCGCAAATAAACGCCCGGTGTTTTAAAAGAAACCCCCGCAAAACTGCGGGGCCGCGGGCGTTTTTAAAAAAACTGACAGCCGGGGCTCCCATTCCCCTTTTCATTTCTTCCTCCCACAAAAGGGGTGGGGGAAGAAGTAAAACATGCAAAAATTTTTCCCCAAACCCGCGTATTATATGGGGGGAAAAAAATTGTCGGGTATTCAATGAAACCCCTATGAATTCCCCGTAATTGGGGGGGTAAAAAAATTTTTTAGTCCCCGTATTGCAGAAACAATTACTCCAAGTTTCCCCCCTTTAAAATTTAACGTCGTGTGAACTAGCCTAAAGGCCTTTTTTCACACGGCTTTTTCCCCGCCCAAAATTTTGTAAACCTTTAGCTCACAAATCCTTTCGTGAAAAAAGGGGCGGGAAAACCGGGGGAGGGGGCCGGGAACCGGGGGGGGGGCCGCCCCCCCGGCCCCATAGAAAATTTCTTTTGTTAACGGCCGAACCCCGCCAAAAAATTGCATTTTCCAGTTTTCTCCCCCCCCCCGGTTTTCCGCCAGGGGGGATGTCGAGGGAAAAATTCCACTTTTTTTCTATGTAGCATTGTTTTTTAAACCGGTTAATGACAGGGACGGTTTGGGGGCCGGACGAAACGAAAAACCCGGGGGGAAAATTAGGGCGCCAACCCCTTGCCCAAAAAAGCCCTTTGGAAAAGGGGCCCCAAAAGGGTTTCCGTTTTTCCACATGCGGGATAAAGTTTTTTTGGTGCATTTTTTTTTATGCTTTTTTTTTTTCCAAAAATGTATTTTTTTGTGCAGAAAAAAACACAATTAATGTTTCCCCTTTCTGCACAAAAAAAAATTGCAAAAAAAAAAACCAAAAAAAAAATTAAACCAAAAAAAAGGAAATGGGGAAAACCCCCTTTAGAACCCCCAAATTTTTTTAACTAGGGGGCCTTTTCAATTCGGAAAAGGGATAAATTTATTTGAATAACCCTTTTTTTCCCGAAATTTCCCAAAAACTTTTTGTAAAACACGAAATCACCCTGAAATACGCTTTGAAATTTTACATTAAAAATTTTTTAAAACACATTAAATAAATCCGTTTTTTTGGGTTTTTCCTTTTTTTTCCGGTCCCTAAAAAGCCCCCAAAAAAGCTTTTTTCCCCAAACCCAATATTTTAAAAAAATCCCCTTTGGGGGCAAAAATTAGGTTTAAATGCCCCGGGTGGTAATTTTCCCCCAAAAGGGTTAAAGGAATTCCTTTCTCATAAAAAAGGAATTCTTTCCCCCCTTAAACCCCGGGGGGGAAAAATAAAAACCTTAAAATTCCCCCCAGATGAAGAACCCAGTCCCCCTTTTAAATCCCCCCCCCCCCCTTAAACCCCTTAAAAATTTGGGGTAAATAAGTAATTTTCCACAAGGTTTTAAATATGGGGAACAAAAAGCGTATTTGGGCCAAAATTTCCTTCCCCTAAGAAAATTCCAAAAAGGGGTTTTTCCAAATTTTTTAAAACCCTCTTGTATAAAGGAAAAAAACTTTTTGAAAAAAGGCCCCCAAAATTTCCCACCCCGGGAAATTGGAAAACCCAAATCAACTATTTTTTTGGGACTCCTGGGGTCCAAAAGGGAAGTTGACTTTTAAGGCATTTTTTCAAAAAGAGGGCCCCTTAAAATGGCCGTATTTGGGTTCCCAAAATTTCCCCCGCGCCAAGTCCGCCAAATTTTAGGGCCCAAAACCCCCTTTCCTTTAAATGGGTAATTTCAACTTTTTCCCATAGAGAACAATGGATTACCTCCCCCTCTCCCGCCCCCCGAAAAAGGGCCCCCGGGGCCAGGAGATAATTGACATGTGAATTTCTACCCAAATACCCCCGCCGCTAGCAATTCAAGGCCCAAGGGGCCGGCGAAGTCCCGGGCCCCCCTGCTCCAGTCCCCCGCTCCCGCCCCCGGTCACAAACGCAAAATTGGGGGCCCAAAAAAACCCCTGCAAATACACCGTGTGAAAAATAGCCTTAGGGAATGTTCACTTTGGCCCTTAAAATTTGTGGGGTTTACATTACCCCTGAAATTTAAACTCTGGTGTTCGGGACCGTGCCCCGCCGGCCCATAGACCCCTAAAATTATCCCCCGCAACAGTACCCCCTTTTGCAATACATCGTGTTTTTTCGGGAACTCCTGCTGAAAAAGGTGCAAATTTCTGGGCGCATAAAGGGGGGGCCGGCCCCATAACTGCTTTAAGTCCAGCGCTTAACCCACCCCAAGAAAAGGGGACATGTCCCCTTAACTTTTGATTACCGGAATTTTGGGGGGCGATTTCCCCACATTTTTACGCCAGCACCGGGTAAAAACGCCCCAAAAAACCCCGTGTGCACATCCCCTTTTGGGGCCCATCCTATTGTCCCGCACATGCCTCTTGAAATCTGCCTCTTGCTTTATTTCCCCTTTTTTTTTTCCCGCTGAAAAGTAGTCCCGGGCCCTTTTAAATTCCCCGGGGTCCCACTTTACTGAGATGCCCTCCAGGGGTTTCCCCTGCTCCCTTTTCCCCTACCTTTTGGCCACCTGACCTAAAATGAAAAGGCTCCAAGATCCGCAAACCGGGGAAAGGGGGCCATTACTTTTGTGGGGATCCCAAAAAACCCCACCCGTGGGGTGTATTTGCATTTTATAAGATTTGCACCTTCATACAGAACAACCTGAAAAGATGAGCACATTTGGCTTTTTATGATACTTCTCTATCTGTTAAACAGTAACACATCATGAGGATTGCTTTTTTCCCCCTTTTTGCCCTTTCTAAAATTTTTAATAAATTTAAAAATGATAAAAAAAAAGGGTCCTCTGTGCGCCCTGGACTGAAAAAAAACCCGACGGGAGAGTCCCTTCCAGATACAATAGAAGCACTGCTGGGTTTTTATAAATGAAAATTTGTGATGAAAATTAAAAGAAAAAGAAACCCCCCTGCTGTACTGTACCCACCCCAAAACCACCCAGGGAAGGCCCCACCATTGTGCTTTTAAAAGGGGGTAAAGGAAAAACAGAAAAAACCCTATTTTAAAAGTCCAAAATTTTCCCAAATTACAGAAAGATCCTAAATGTTTAACAACAAGAAAGCTTTTTAAGGAAACACGGGAAAATTTTCCGGATGTAAGGGGCCCCCTTCATTTATCAAAACTGCCCCAAAAATTAAGACTATCTTTGGGGTACCCCATAGAAACCCCAAATCAGAACTCGGGCTTTTTTTTCCCCCAAATTTAAAAGCTATTTCACAAGGCAAAAAATTTGGGACGTTTGATTTCCCTGAAATTTCGCCCTGTTTTGCCCCCTCAATACGGGCGAGATATCGCCCCCGTTCTTTCCCCGGTAATCCAAAAACATTTGTCATGGAAAACCCTATGTTTTTCACTTCCCTCCCCCTTGGACAAAAACCCCGGGAGAAAGTACAGTAAAATTTACTAGCGGAAATCCCGGGGCGCAGAAAATAAAGGGCCCTAGGGGGGCCCGGCGTTCCCGAGCCCCCGGCATAAGGGGCGGGGGGGAAATTTTAACCCCGCAATTATCCCCCTGTAACATCCTAAAAATTTGAAAAGCTGACCCCGGGTTGCTATGGGAAACAAACAATCTTACTGTTAGCTTTAGATGAGGCCCATTGTATCTAACAGTAAAACTGTCTTTCCCTCATACAACCCCCAAAAGAGCTCAGCTTTCGTTTTTTAAAGCACCCGGGGAAAAAAAAAAAAATTTTGAGCTCGTTTGGGTTTTGAAATGAGCAAGGCATGTTAGGGGGTGTTCAAAACAACGGGTTTTGGGCCCTAATTCTAAATGTGGTTTTCCGCTTTCAGAGGGGTTGCCCAAAAAATGTAAAGTATTTGAAACTGTACCTTAGAAACCCATCATTTTCAGAAAACAATGATTTTAACAGGGAGTTATTAGGGCCCCAAAATTTGCCGGCCCTACAAAGAATTGACATATCATTTTTTTGGGGCGCCTTTTACCACTAATAAAAAAAAGGGTTCCCCGAGGCAGAAATCCCTCCACAAATACCCCCTTTTAAACCACCCCAAAGGGCCCGATTTCCCAAAACGGCTTTTTCAGGGGGCGAAATTGGGGGAAGGGAAATTCGCCCGAAATTTTACTCCGGTGCCCCCGGCACGGGAGGGGGGAAAGGGGGGCCCGGCACCCTCGCCCCCCCAAATAGACTTTCTTTTATCCGGGGGCCCCTTTTTACGAAAAAGGTGAGGGGGTAGAGGAGACAAAACCCATATTTCCCTTTTATGACCATTAGGGGCGCCCAAAACGGATTTGAAATCCGTCCCAAAAAAAAAAAGCCGTTTTAATGTTGCCTAAGGGTGTTTTCCACACAGTGCTTTTTTTGGTGCATTTTTTATGCTTTTTTTTTTGTGCGGAAAGGGCACAGCTTTTAAAATGCTGTACATTAATACCCCAAAAAAACTGCAAAAATGGGAAATTTTTGCGGTTCTTTTGGCCCGGATTTTTGTGCAGAAATGTACCGCATTAATTGCTGTGTTTTCCCCTCCCAAAAAGCGCATCAAAAAAAATACAAAAAACCCACTTTTTGGGAAGAAACCCAAAGGGTTTTGTTTCACATTGGAGTTCTCCCCTCCGTTTTTACAAATGCTTTATAGATTTTTTCTTTTGGAGGGACAAAAAACGGCCCCCAAACAAAAGGGGGGGGACCCTAAAAAATTTTAGCAGTGAGTTTAAATCACTGGGGTCCTATGAGGGAAGCCCCGCAGCGGCTTTCCCAAAATTGAAAATTTTTCCCGTTTGCTTTTTCCCCCTTTCCGGGTTTGGTCCCTTCCCCTTTTTAAAAAGAATTGCATGTCAATTTTTTAAAAGACGGACCCGAGCTTTGCAAAAAAACATGCAGGGCATCCCCCTCATAAAAACCCAAGGGGAAAAATCCCCACTGAAAAATTTGGGTTTAACCCTTTCTCTGGGTCCGCCCTTTTGGCCCCCAGCCCGGATCTAAAAAAGCACTTGAAACAGGGAGGAAAAAATTTTCCCTGGGGAACAACCCCCAAAGGGCCGTCTGGGGGTTTCCTTTAAGCCAACACCATTAGGTGACAGACCAATGGCACCTAAAAAAACCCCCCATTTCCACAAGGGGGTCCAAGGGTTTTTCCTGGGGGCCCAAACATGTTAACAGCAAAAATTGGGGGGGTTTAATTGTTGAAATTATTAGTTACCCCCAAAATTTTCATTTTTCCTTATAATAAATTTAACATTTAAAAATTAAACCCTTTGGTTTTAGTTTTTTTGGGGCTTTAAACTTTCCCTCTACTACAAAATAAATGAGAAAATAAAACTTTATTATTATTTTTTTTAAAATCCCTTTAAAATTTTCCAGGGAGCTTTTGGCAATCGAGGGGTTAGCAATTTTTTTCCCCAACGGCTTATTGCCGCCCTTAATTGGGGGGCCGGATTTCCCCCCCGAAATTTAGGGCCGGGCCCCCGGGCCCGCGGGGCGGGGGGCCCCGGGCAGCTCCCCGGGGCCCCTTTAACGGGCCCCTTTATCCCCGGCGCGCCCCACCCCAAAAAATTTAATTGACAAGTCACTTTACCCTCCCCCCCCCGAGTTTCCCCGCCGGGCGGGGAGAAGAGACAAACCCCCAATATTTCTTTTAAAAGAAACTGTGGATTACCGTAATGCCCCGGGGAACGGTTTGGGACCCGTACTGCGCCCAAACCCGGGCGCGCATTTCCCCTGGGCCCCCGGTTGAACAGGCCTTACAAACAAAAACACAATTTTCCAAAAAAAAGGTAAAATTAAAAAACACTTTTTGCTAACAACGGGTACAGGGGGAAAAAGGGACCCCTAACCATGAAGGTTTTAAATTTTTAATTTTTTTTTACTACATACATGTATAAAACCAAAAAATACTCTTTTTATCCTTTATTAATAACTTTTATATCCCAACAAATTTTTTTAATTTGGGGAAAAACTTGGGGTAAAATTTCCCACCCCTCATTCCCATCCCCAGGAGATGGAACACTATTTTGTTTTTTTAAAACGGGAAACCCAAAATTTTAAAAACCCACAAAATTAATACAACAATTAAAATACATTCTAAGTTGCTTTTTTAAAACATAAAAAATTTTTATGATTCTTCAGTTCAAACCCTTATTACTTCCTGAGAAAGAAAAACTTTTTTTTTAAGGTCTAAAAAACTCCCACAAACAAGGGATAATCCTCAGAAACCATAAAATTGTTAGGGTCACATATTTTTGCTGTTCTTTAGTTTCCCAAATAAAAAGAAAAATCCGCCCAAAACCCAGGGCACTTCGAAAAATAAACCAAAAAAATAAAACCATAGCCTTTATCCTAAATCTAAGTTAGGATTTTTTTTCCCGGGATTAACCCCACCGGTTTTAAAAAACGCCCCCACATGCCACCCAATTTCCACCTAAAATTCACTTCCAGTTCTTTAACATAAGAAAAATTTTTTTTTGGGCCTCTTCTGGTTACCATAAAACTGGGCTTAAGGTGAAGTAACTGAAAGTGACAGATGTCAGCCCCAGAATTTTAGGCCCCCTATCCTGCCCCCCAAGAAATTCCCCTCCTGTCCCCTTTTCACAGGGTCCCTCAGTTTTGCTCTCCACATTTTAACCCAATAAACAGAAAAAGTATCCAGGCTTCTTTTTAAAGAGCCCCGGCCCAATACCTCCCTTTAGGGGCCCCATTCCCCCCCTCTCTTTCCCTGGGAATTTTTCCCTCCTCCTTTTAAAACACATGTTATCCCCTTTTAAATTTTAAAAGCCCACCCCGGAAACCCTTTTTGTCCCGCCCCTTAACCACCCCTTCATCCTAAACTCTTTGGCCCTTACCCCCTGGGCCCAAATTCCCTTTAACTCTCTGCAAACTCCTTCTCAAACCCTTTTTAAAAATTTCACTTTTTCTGCACTTAACATTTTACGAAACTGCCTAGCAAAAATTTTTTCAAGTAATCTCCTCTTGGGAAAAAATCGCGGGACACCCCTTTTCTCATTGTTGCTTTCCCCTTTCTAGATCCCCCTTTTGAACGTTATAACCCCGAAATATCACCAATTTCTCCCAGCATGTTTCCGCACCTTTGGGCCTCAAAAAAACCCACCCCCTTTTTTTGGTTCTTCCCAGGGGCGTAACAACCGGGGTAGCAACAACCCCAACTGCCATGGGGCCCGGTGGCTTAGGGGGCCCGGCCCGGGGCACTGCTGTCAGTCTTCTACCCCGGTAATGCCCTCCGGACCCGCCGGCAGTTGAACATAAAACTGTGCCTCCCCGCCCCTGCCGTAAAATAACTATGCAGGGGCGGGCAGAAGTTTACACCAATCGCCCCCGCCTGCCAGCTTCCTGTTCTCGGCCCCAAACCTAAAGCAGCAGGGTTGGGGCCGAGAGGAGATGGAGACGCCGGGGGAGTGTGGCCAGGTAAGTAATTAGCTACAGGGGCCCTAAAGACGGGGGGGGGGGGAACTGTGCCCCACAGGGGCCATATGCTTGGGTGGGGAGAACTATGCCTACAGGGCCCTATTGCCTGGGGGGGGGAGCTATTGCCTAACCCGGGGGGGGCATTAAAATGCCTGGGGGGGGAACTATGCCTACAGGGGGCCACTAAAATATGCCTGGGGGGGGGGAGCTATGCCCACAGTGGGCCTAATGCCTGGGGGGGAGAACTATGCCTACACGGGGCCCTAATGCCTGGGGGGAACTATGCCTACAGGGGCCCTAATGCCTGGGGGGAGCTATGCCTACAGGGGGCGCTAATGCCTGGGG
The DNA here is from genome assembly GCA_025379985.1 of Phyllomedusa bahiana. NCBI lineage: Eukaryota > Metazoa > Chordata > Amphibia > Anura > Hylidae > Phyllomedusa > Phyllomedusa bahiana. The sequence goes on along the minus strand of JAODAL010005538.1, from coordinate 18,454 downwards.
GGGAGAACTATGCCTACACGCGGCACTAATGCCTGTGGGGAACTATGCCTAAAGGGGGCCCTAATGCCGGGGGGGGGGGAGAACTATGCCTACAGGGGGCCTTAAAGACGGGGGGGGGGGGAAACTATGCCTACAGGGGGCCCTAATGCCTGGGGGGGAACTATGCCTAGAGGGGGCCCTAATGACGGGGGGGAGGAACTATGCCCACAGGGGGCCCTAATGCCTGGGGGGGAGAACTATGCCTACAGGGGGCCCTAATAACGGGGGGGGGGAACTATGCATACAGGGGGCCCAATGAACTGGGGGGAACTATTTTCCCTACAGGGGGTCCTAATCACAGGGGGGAACTATTCTGCCTTCAGGGGGGCCCTAATTTACAAGGGGGGGACTATTCTGCCTACAGGGGGCCCTAATCTTCAGGGGGGGACTATTCTGCCTACAAGGGGGCCCTAATCTACAAGGGGGGACTATTCTGCCTACAAGGGGGCGTTAATCTACATGGGGGGGACTATTATGCCTACAATGGGGCACTAATCTACAGAGGGCACTATTCTACCTACAGGGGTGGCCTAAGCTACAGGGGGCCCCCATTCTACCTACATGGGAACCCTAAGCTACCGCCCGGGGGCCCGAAGCTGCCTACGTCTCCCCAAGCTACCTAGCTGATGCCCGGTGGGTGCCAAGCTCCCAAAGCTACCGCCCGGGGCCCCGCTGTACCTACATACTGACTGGGGGAGCCCCATAATTACCAGGTGGTAATTCTTACCATTTGGGCCATTATAAATGGGGAGTTTGTACATGGGGGGGAAGCACTCAGTTGGGAAAATGATTTAAAAAAAAGTGAGGAGTCTCAGGTGTTTGTGTTGTAAATTCTACAGGGACGAGTGGTGGATGGAGTAAGTCATCATGGAGGTCTGGACCAAATAGAGAAGAAAAGGGAAAGTGAACGACTCAACAGACAAGACGTTACCTGTGAGGCCCTAAATGTAAGTAAACTATTTGCAAAGCACCTGTGTACCTGGTATCTACCACTATATGGTCACTGTATGGTGGTTATATATAGTCTGCAGAGTGTGTGTACACTCGTATATACCACTATATGGTCACTATATGGCGGTACTATTGGTCATTTTGTAATGATCAGTAATAGTGTAGGGGGATTATTCAGTCACTTTGTGGTCATGTTTTGGCGGTATAATCAGGTCCTTATGTAGTAGAGTTATTGGTAATGTTGGTCTAGGTATAGTGGGATTTGTTTGGTAGCAGTATGATGGTGAGATGTATGGTGAGGTATTTACCCCTTGTATTATCTAACAGCATGTCCTGGTAAATGTTCGTGGTCAATGAGGTGGGCAAGCAGGGGGGGGGGGAGGGGAGTGGTAGGGGCCCCATCCAAAAGTTTGCTTTGGGGCCCTGGCTTCTCTAGTTACGCCCCTGTTTCTTACCCTACTTCTCTGACCATCTAGTGTCTCGTTTGCAACCTATACCGCTTCTCCTCTTCCTTTTGCTGTTGGGGTTCCTCAGGGATTAGTTCTAGCTCCTCTCTTCTTTTCACTCTACATCTGGTTGCCCATTCAGTACAAAATACAACATAAACTAATCACTCTCACCCATAAATCTCTCCACAGTGCTTCATCCCCCCCCCCCCTCCTACATCTTCTCCCTCATCTCTGTCTACCACCCTACTGGGTCTCTACAGTCTGCTAATGATCTTAGATTAAATGCCTCCATCATCTGAACCTCCCATGCTCACCTCCAAGATTTCACACATGCTGTATCAGTTCTCTGGAACCTGTTGCACCACACAATCAGTTAAACTCATAAGCTTTCTAGTTTTAATCGTGTCTTGAGAATAAATCTTCTTAGGCGGGCCGACCAAGATCCCTAACTGCTAACCCCTTACTTTCTGTCACACACATTTCTGTCACTCCATGCACTTGGGCACTTATCTGTGTATAGATGTACGCTCTGGGTGGCAGTTTCATCCACTTTTTATGTGAACTACCCTCATATTTATGAAACATGGCTGGAACATTATGTAAACCAAGCACTTCTCACCCTTGGTCTTACCCATACATCTAACTGCTAGCCACTTACTTTCTGTCACACACATTTCTGTCTATAACACATAACTATAATATCTACCATATAACCCTATATATCACAGAGCTCAGATTATCTCCAATCAGATAACCCTATATATAAAAGAGCTCAGATTCTCTCCAATCAGATAACCCTATATATCACAGAGCTCAGATTCTCTCCAATCAGATAACCCTATATATCACAGAGCTCTGCTTCTCTCCCTATATCATATAACCCTATATATCACAGAGCTCATCTTCTCTCCTCTATTATATAACCCTATATATCACAGAGCTCAGCTTCTCTCCTTTTATCATATAACCCTATATATCTCAGAGCTCAGCTCCTCTCCTTTTATCATATAAACCCTATATATCACAGAGCTCAGCTTCTCTCCTTTTATCATATAACCCTATATATCACAGAGCTCAGCTTCTCTCCTTTTATCATATAACCCATATATCACAGAGCTCAGCTTCTCTCCTCTATCATATAACCTTATAATCACAGAGCTCAGCTTCTCTCCCCTATCATATAACCCTATATATCAAAGAGCTTCTCTCCTCTTCATATAAACCGATATATCACAGAGCTCAGCCCCCTCTCCTCTATCCTATAACCCTATATATCACAGAGCTCAGCTTCTTCCTTTTATCATATAAACCCCAATATCACAGAGCTCAGCTTCTCTCCTCTATCATATAACCCTATATATCACAGAGCCAGCTTCTCTCCCTCTATTATACAACCCTATATATCACAGAGCTCAGTTTCTCCCCCCCTATCAAAAACCCCTTATATATAAACAGAGCTCACTTCCCCCCCTTATATTTTAACCCAAATATATCAAAACCCTCCTTTTTCCCCCTCTATCATATAACCCCCTTATTTTCCCAAAAGAGCTCGCTCCCTTTTCATAAAACCCTATAAATAACAGAGCTCATCCCCTTCCTCCCCCCCTACCCAATAACCCTATATATCACAGACCCATTCTCCCCCTTTTAACATATAACCCTATATATCACAGAGTTTTCCTCCTCCCCAAAACACATAACCCTATATACACAGAGCTCAGCTTCCCTCCCTCTATCACATAACCCTAAAATAATAATAATTTAAAAATTAAAGGGGCCAAAAAATTCCCGCACCCCTTTGAAATTTAAGGGTAAAGTACAGACAAGGAAAACAAACGTTACACAGTAAAAAGCACTTACAGATCAGACACGAGCTTACAATCTATTAGGGTGTTGATTGGGGAAAAAAGGGTGAGAAGTGTCCAGTTTACAATGGTCCAGCTTTTTAAATATGGGGATTTTAACACAAAAAGTGATGAACCTGCCACCAGACGCACAACTATATACAATAATCCTGTAATGCCGAATCCAGGAATGATGAATGAGATGAAAAATCGGGGGGGTTAACGCTAGAAAACCCCTATGTCATAAGCTTAGTTTCTCTCCCTCGTTTTTCCCTGTCCAGAAAGAGCAATAAACCACCTGACAGGTTCCCTTTAAAGGCCTCATTTATCATGCTGTAACCCGGTGAATTACTCTGGTTTCCTTACCAGTAATCAGATGGGTTATGGCCATTTGGACTTTTGTTTTTAAGTGTTCTTTTTTTTACTTTTTAAGTTCATTCTTGCTTCTAATAAAATGTTTATGTTTTTATGCATAGTTACATGGGGAATTTTATTTTAAAGGGAATATGTCAAAAAAAAAAAGACATTGTTTAACTCATTTTTTTTAAAGGTTTTTTTTGGTTTTTTTTTTTTTTTTTTTCCATATACTTTAGTATTTTTTAAATAATTCTTAAGTCCTGCAGTTTTCATTTTGGCCACTAGCCTAATAATCCCCTGCACTTTTGTTCTGTTTATAGAGTTTTCAGCAGTTGCTCATTCAGTAAAGAGGGTCAACTGAAAAAATACAGCATTGTGTCAGATAACAAGGGTCCCCCAGTTCAAAAGGGGATGTCACAGTCCCCCTCTCCCCTCCCTCACTTCTTATAGACTCTATGGACGAATTGCTAAAGAATCTTGTGCATGAAGCTGCTGTAAATATCTCCTTTACTGCTGTTAAAGCAGTGCAAGCAAGAAAATTTTTCCCCCCCTCATTTATAACGGGGAATAAGAAACTACATTTGGGGAAATTTAAAACGAGGGGGAGGGGAAAAAATATGGATCAAGGGGGTTTTAATAAGAAAAAAAAAAAAGGCGACAGATTCCCTTTAAATAAACTTTCCCGATAAATTGGAGATGTTAGCATGCAATCAGCTTCCCTTTCCAAATCAAGCACACTATCAAGGAATCAATAAAACTAATGAATGGAAAAACTGCAGGTAAACAACTGTCTGGAATCCTTATCTCCGCATGTTAGCATCTTCATAGCTTGTAGTTCCAGCCTAACACCCAATGTAATTTTACCTTTATTGTTGCACCTTTGTCTTAATGTAACTAAAGAAGTGTCCACTGCCTGCAGACAGAGATAGGGCAGAGAAAGCCAAACAGGGAAGGAAAGTACCATTCTTTAGAGAACTCTGAATCTCACATTAAGACAATGGAGAAGCTTCAGGCTGTTTTTACAAGCTGCATTTTTGTTGTGTTTTGCATTTTTTTAATTGCTTGTGTTTTTTCATGCAGTTAAAGTAAAAAGTAACAAACACAAGGTGTGAACCCAGCCTAATGGATAATTAAATTACCATTTTACTATTCAGTGACATTGCGGGTAACCCTTTTTCAAAGCATCAAAAAAAAATGCAATTAAAATGCGTTTTGTTTTTTAATGAACCCAGATTTTACCAGTGTTCTAAATTTAAGTTGATTATTATTTTAATTTAGATATTTAACTTGCGTGAAATTTGGGTTCATTAAAAAAACATATGGAGTTTTAACACTAGGTACATACCATGTTTATCATGTCCATTTATTATGCATGCCGAGAAAAGTCCTAAGGATTAGAAAAGTGTGCTCTTTTGGCCTCCGTTTGGCTGGTGTACGTCTGTATACCACCAAAAAAGTATAAAATAGCATTTTTCTATACAGTGACATTTATTTAAATAAAGTATACATTAAACGTATATATGCTTTTTAAAATGGGATCCTTTTGTGGAAAGGTGCATCTACTTGTCTCTATATAATACATAATGATGTACAAGCGATTGCACTCTCTATTGGCTAAGCACCCTAGGGGGACAGCTCATTTAAGTAAAGAAAAAAAAAAGTAAAGTATATAAAAAATGTTAAAAGTTCGAAAAACTTGGCTTTTTGCCACTTTACAAGTAAATAATAATTTTAAAAAGTATTATGTAATTGGTATTGCCATGTTGGTAAAGTTCTTATACATTAAAGAGGTTGTCTCGCTACAAGGATTGCTTTTTATGTTAAAGATCTTGCAAAAACAAGTCACTTTGCAATATGTGTCAATTAACAGTGTCCTACCTATTCCTAGGTATCCCCTCTTGTATGGGCTGCATCAGCTCCTCAGGTCGCTATAGCTACAGAACTGTTTGATCTCTCATGATAGGCTGTCAGGACTGGTTGCTATAGCTACAGACCTGGCTTCTACTGCAGCCTACTAGAAGTCAATAAACACGCCCCTGAATTCAAAGTGAAAACAGAAGAAAACAGGACTGAGGTAAGATGAATCAATGTAGTGAGACAACCCCTTTAAAATATAACATCATTTATCCTGTACACTGAACAAAACATAGAGGAAAAAAAAAAACAAATGGCAAAATTGCAGTTTTTTGGTCATTTCACTTCACCTCCCCCCCAAAATAATTTGGAATAAAAAGTTATCAGAAAAAGGCATGTATCCCAAAATGGTACTAATAAAAATAACACTTCAGCCCGCAAAAGAATGAGCCCTTACTTAGGCCCATAGGTGGGAAATAAAAAAAAAGTTATTTGTCACATAAATTTAAAAGTAGAGAATGTTTTATTTATTGTTTGATATTTTATTTATTTGTTATTTATTTTATTTTAAGGGCTTGTTAACACAGAGTTTTCACTAAAACAAAACATAACAAAAACCCTTCATATTTGGTATCACATAATCATATTGACCTTCAGAATACAGGTAACATGTCACTTATACCAAAGAGTGAACGCCACAAGAACCAAACTCCTGCAAACATGGCGCAAATATATATTTTTTTCACATTTCACCCCATTTAGAATTTTTTTTTTCAGTTTCTCATTACATTAGATTTTATGGTCAAAGTACATTTTGTCCCACAAAAAATAGCCCTCATATGTCTAGATGGAAAAATTAAAAGTTCTGCCTTTTGAAAGGCGGGGAGAAAAAAAATAAATTATGACCGAGTGGCAGGAAGGAGTTTGTGTTAATGGTCTCACTTAGCCAAGCTTTGATTTGTTTTTATTGTCTAGTTAATGTATATATGATTAAAGTCTCCTGCGAGAGTACATGCTATGATTAAGAACTCACAAGTAGTTTGAAATGCGTAAGTGTGGATCTATGCGCCTCTACCTTGCCACTTGCTACATATATTTTTATTCCAGACAATGCATGAAAATTAGGATTTTGGTGAAGAAGTGTTGCTGGATCGACTTTTCCCCTTGGACGTATGACTCATTATATTCTGCGGCCGCACTGACCACGGTATCTAAACAGTTAAATGGCCGATATCTGAGTTGTCTGGGGGAATAAACTATTCAAATTACAATTTTTTAAAATATTAAAAGCCAGACTCACATGTTGTGGGTAGATTAGCGCAAATCTATCCCTGTTCGGTTTGAGACTTGTTCAAATGAACTTGTGAAAAAATTTGGTCTGCTAGCGCCAGGTACCAGCTGTAACTAACACCCACCGCTCAGGCTCAGATCCTAAGTATACTCTATACTGCTTTAGCATCACCATTACATACGAATGCTTAATGGTGTACTGAAAGGTTACTTCATCAAAAACACACATAGAAGACTTATGTGTTTGAAAATTATACACAGAATGCATGTATTAAAAACATGAATTTTTTTTGAAAACCAAGTGTTTTTATCATAACTTAAATTTGAGTTAATGAAGAAACACATGCATTTTTATTGCTGCATACGTTTTTGGTACTTTCAAGAAACGCAGTGTAGACAGCTTTACTGTGAATGTCTGTCTACTATAAAACGAATGATGACCTTCTTTAGTCAAGAGTTGTCGTATTTATTTGTGCACATAACATAAAGCAAATGCAATCAAATATATATATTCCTTGTACATTGGTACACCAAGCTATTAAGATTTACATAATGGATTTTAACATAGAAATCAATTCTGTGTCGGATTCCACAGCAAAATCAAACAATGTTTATATATTTTTATTTTTTTTTACTTTTAGGCTAAGTTCACACGGCTTCTTCACACTGTAATTGTGGGACGGATGTCGCCCCACAATTACGGCGTGTGCCGTGCAACGGGGGCAGGGCAGGGGGGCCGGCAGCTCGCCGGCCCCATAGACATTCATTATCCACGGCGCGTATCCCACCGGGATAATGTGCATGTCACATAGACAGAATCTATAGTTCTCTATGAGAACTGTGGATTACCGTAATGCCTGGGATGGATTTCAGCCGTATTGGAGCGCAATACGGCACGCAATACGGCTGAAATCCGTCCCAGAATCAGCCGTGTGAACATCCCCTTAGTCTCCATTTCTCACCATCCACTAAAGCTTTGAACATGAATCGACCATCATTTTCTAGACAATAATCTTGGCTATCTCATACATAAATTTGACTTGCAACTATTCAGCATCTGCTCAGTTAAGCAGTTTCTTATCGTGTTACGGTTTTGCTCCTAAAAACCTAAATTAAATTTTCTATTATTTTGGTATTATTTTGTATATCCACCTTTGGCTTTCAATACTGCCTGGATCCTACTGGGCTTATAATAAAGTTCAAGCATGTGTCAACCAAAATCTGATCCCCAGTCTCTTCTACATGTTCCCAATGTTGGTGTATACTGGTTGACTCACTCTAGTACGAATACAGCTTTTTCTTCAACTCTACCCACAAGTGTTCCATTGGGTTAAGATCTGGGGACTGTGAAGGTCAATACATCAACTCTACTTCATTGTCATTGAACCATTCCTTCTCCAACCTTGATGCCTGCTTCAGGTCCTTGTCCTGCTGGAACACTATGTCATCCTTTTCATACCCACAGTACATAAGTGTACAAAGTAACTCACCTTGTAGGATACACACATATAGCTCACCACACCTGTGGTGTCAATGAGAATGACAAGATTTTCACTGCTCGCTTTGTGTACCCCATGCTAATGCAAATCTAGCCATCTATGGGTCTATTCATTTGTGGTTGAGACACAAGCGCACTGGGAGTGGTGAGTACTTACACATGACTAGAGTGAAGTCTAAAGTCTCACTGTACCTGGCAGGTATAATTTACTCTGGGAGGGAAGGTACCTACCAGAGTGTCATTATTTCCTACTTCTAGTACAGTGACTGAGCTCTGTTCAATCAAAGAAATCAGGCAATACCTTTTGAGGCTAACTGAGTATATTTGATGGTGAGCTTTCGAGAGTAATAGCTCCCTAGTATAACATCATGTCTGAAGAAGGGAGCTAGTACTCTTGAAAGCTCACCATCAAATATACTCAGCCTCAAAAGGTATCGCTCGATTTCTTCACTCTTCTACTACTTTCTATGGCAAACACGGTACAACATTATACTACTGTTCAAGCAAAGTAAGAAACAAAAGAGGGGAATACGGAAGTAGTGAACAATATAAAGTGATACATTATAACATGGTATAGATTATGGATGAAGCTTAGGAATCTACTATATACATTTATATACAATGTTTGACATTCCAGAAAACTTTATTCCAACTATTGTCGTGGTCCTCGCCTTCAGGAAAAAGACCCCTGCATAGGGGCAAATATTCTAATGTGTCAATGACTAATTGACTCTGTGTCTGACTCATTATCTCCTTTTGTAAGAGCTTCTATAAATAAAGTTTTGGGTCTTTGTCTCAATTTAAAAAAAAAAAGATTTGTTGGACATTAAAGGGGTTTTGCCAGGACCTGCCTTGTCTGCTAAGAAGCAAAAGTAAACAAGCCAAGGCTGAGCTGAGAGAGAGAGCTGGTCAGAGCACAGAGCCATGCATAAGGGGTCGTGTGCAATTTTCACTCAAATAATCACACTACAACTAGTGGATTCTGTATACAAAAGACAACACCTTTCTCCACAGCAGCTTGAAAGCTCCTTCATGTTCCCTGTCATCAGATAAAGCAGGGATCTACTCAGATAATCACACTACAACTAGTGGATTCTGTATACAAAAGACAAAATATTTTTCCCCAGTCCCTTGAAAGCTTCTTCAGCTCCCTTTCATCACATAAGAAGTGTACTCTGCGCAAGCCCGACCAGCAGCTCTTGTCAGGTCGTATCTAATGCAAGCTTTTAAGTAACTAAGGGCAGGTGAGGCAGCCTGTAGCTCTCTCAGGCTGCAATTTTTTTAATCACATATATTTAGAAAAGTGATTAAATACCCATTTTGGAGGATCCCACGTCAACATTACATCGTGGCAAAACCCCTTTAAATAACTCCTTTTGTGTGTTTCACTCTTCTTTCTCAAGTGCGATATGCTAATTAGAGAACCAAAGTGGATCCTATTAGACAATTTCAGTCTGACCTAAATTATTACTTTATATAGTAATAAGTATGAACAGCACTCGGTAACGAATAGGTGCTGGTGGAAAGGGTATTGCAACCCCAAATAGCAAAGTAATAGAAATCCACAGCACACAATGATGTAATATGCTTTAAAATGTGTATTTATAGAAAAAGGGGTGTGATATACATATTACTGTTTAACATGTCATTACACGTAGAATTCACAAAGTTTTACATTCCATACAAAATGAAGTATAAGATATATGTGAGATGTGATTCTTCTTGATGTTTCGGTCGGTAAAACGACCTTGTTCGTAAGAAATCACAATCAAGTAGAGGTGGTGATAGGAAATAACATATATGGAGAACGAATACTTGAACAACTACATGTAATGAGTTAATGAGGCATATGAGCCCAAAGAAATAAGGAATATGAACGGCAGCCTGAAAACCCAGTGGTCCAGAGATAAGGTAGTAGCTACTGAGAGCTGGAGGATGTCTGGAGAGGTGTTGCATGGAAGAGCTACTTCTAAATTATTACTATACCATAGGTAATGAAATAGGTATAGGTATTATAGGTAAAGTAATAGGCACAGGTTATTGGAATCAGTATTAGAGGGATATGTTTTATAGATAAGATAAAAGGTATATGTAATAGATATTCTAGGTAAGGTAATAGGTAAAAATAATATGTATAGGTATTATAGGTAAGGTAATAGGTATAGGTAATTGAAATATGTATTATAGGTGTAGGTAATAGGTATATGTAAGGTAATAGGTATATGTAAGGTAATAGATATAGATAATAGGTATAGGTATTATATGTTAGGCAATAGGTATAGGTTATAGGTATTATAGGTAAGGTAATAGGTATATGTTTTATAGGTTAGGTAATAGGTATAGGTATTATAGGTAAGGTAATAGGTATAGGTTTAATAGGTTATGCAATAGGTATAAGTATTATAGATAAGGTAATAGGTATAGGTATTATTGGTAAGGTAATAAATATTATAGGCAAGGTGATAGGTAAAGGTGTAGGTATTATAGGTTAGGTAAGTGCTTAGGTATAGGTAATAGCTAAGGTAATAGGTATAGGTATTATAGGTAAGGAAATAGCAACACAAAACAATTGTTCCTCAAAAATCATAATATCCTCCAAAAGCAGAACACACCCTAATGACAAAACATTGGCGTAGAATTAGAGCAAAAGATTACAATCAAATATACTGATTATTAAAGATTGAAATGTATAACCTTAAGAGACTTAAGTCGATGTTATCTGTGATTTCATCAGTAATAATCATAAACAAGGTTTCAAACCGTTCATATGATGCTTTATAGACTGTAATACCATCAAGTTTGTTTTCTTCAAATCCTATCAAGTTCATCACTTTGGAAAGATTTTATTGGTGAGTAGAAGGTGATTGATTGATATGGACTGATGCTACAATTTGGCTACACACTTCAACACCACCTGCAAAACAAGACTGTTCTACCACTATGCATACAACAAAGGCTTTTGGAAAAGTGCTGAAGAGCTCGCCAGTGCCCTCTATTGGATGTAGTAATTCTCAATTCACATGTACTGTAACTCAGAAGAGTCTTGCAATGTAAAAAGGATCGAAACCATGCAAGATAAGTTCCTCTACAGACAGGCGTTTTTGGGTATTGCCCCTCTTCAGCATAGAGTAGAACTTGCTGGCTTTCTGGGTGAGAGGCGAGTGTGGCTTGGAAGGGATCGTATCTCTCCTTGGGAAGAGAAACCAAGTCAATGTGTGAGGGTTTAATTTGCCTTTTTTACCTCATAGGCATTTGCATCCAACAAATGCCTATGAGGTGCAAAAGGCGAATTAAACCTTCACACAATGACTTGGTGGCTCTGCCTAAGGAGAGATTCTACCACTATGCAAACAGTCGTTTGGTTCTTCAGGAAAGCTACAGGAGGGATGCCACGAATTTGGCATTAGCAGAGTTTTTTCAGAAACATCACAGCTGTTACGAAGTGACAAGTGTCCGAGATACTTTGCTGAATCAAAGCTTTTAGAAGTTAAAATATTGGTTGTCCAAGCCTGAACAAAGGGATATCTGGATAGCAGGTTTGCTGCTAATATGAAATGATATGGCAACTGTCTTGACAATATAGAGACTTTGGGCGACATGTATGATTTTTTGCTGCCCAGGCTACAATTTTTCTGTGCATAAAAATAGCCTAGAATGCGTCTGAGTTGTGAACCCGCTATACAGCGGTTCATAAATCAGGCGCATTCCTGTGCTACGACTCCATTTCTGGCTCAGGTAAACCACTTTGAAAGTGGTTTACCTGTTCCAGCTGTAATGGGCCTAGAGATGCCGTAACGAAGCTATAAATCTGTAGCTTCGTACGGTTTTAGTGCGCCCCGCCTCGAGCACGCCCCCCTGATCCCAGGCGCATTACAAAGTGCTGCTTGCGCTTTGTAATGCGCCCAGGAGTGGCGTGTGGGAGAGATTTCAGCACAGTGAACGGGGCTGCACTGGATATCGGGCTGAAAAGACGCCAGCCCAGTTCATACATGTCACACTTTGTTTTGATCAACAAAGCTAATCCTTTGATTGGATCAGAAGAAGATGAGAAGATCATGTCATAAGATTAGATTTAGTTAATTTTACTTTGTTTCTCCATTCCCAGTTTACTATAAGATTGATATTACTGTATAACTTTTATTGAAGTTTCTTAAATTATTGACGTTTTAATGTATAAATGTAGAGAACAAATCTATTCATAAAGAAGAATGAAGATCTTAGTGAATCGGTTAGAACTAGTTGGATATAGTATATAGGATATTTATAGTTTTAAAATTTACTAAACACACCTATTCCTACTGTACAGAGTTGAGAAAAGGGGTGGAACATGGGGGAAGTCGGGGATACGGAATAATCCCCAATGATGAAAATTACAAAAAAAATCGTCGGAAAGGGGACAAGAGGTACATACACTCTCACAGAGGCCCAATTTACAAGTTAACAAATGTAAGCTATAATTTCTATGTTTTTCTGTAATTTTACAACTGTGATAAAAATTTAAATAAATCTAAATCACTGCTTTTAAATGAATTTTCATCTGATTTTTATCAGATATGTACCTGACACAGTGATATCAGGACTTTGTCATTGGAATATTCTATAAGGGTCCGTAGTCTACTATATGTTTTGTCACCAATGTCCAATCATTTACATGTGATCTGCAGAAAGATGAGATGATAAAACAATAAGACAATAAGAATGAATACAACAACACAAAAGCATTTTCAGTTCTAGGAACCCAAGGTCTATGACTAAGGGTTCATTTTTCCCAATGATCCTTTCGGGTGTTTCTCGGTCTGGAAAAAAAAAATTTAAAAACTTTGGGGGAGGAAGAAAAAACCCCAGCGTCCCCATAGGGTCGGTGGCAAATACCCCCCTTTCCCCTGGTGCTCTATATGCCAAATTGTAGGAATGAACAAGCGCAGAATAGTAGCTGCTAAAGGGTGATGAGCGGGGCCCTCATTAAAGCGGCAGGTAATTCGAACCAAAAAAGCCACATTTTAACTCAGTAGAGACAAAACCCCATGTAAGCAACAAAAATTTTGAATGCTGTGGCGAACCTTCATTAGTGTAATATCTTTCTTTTTGTCAGAGGGGGTCATAGTCTGTGAATGGAAGAGATCAGCAGAATTAGATATGAGACTTGTCACAAAACAGAAAAAACCCAGATAGAAACTCCAGGCCCCCCCCATCCTTTATTTGTTACAGGCTTGAGGGGATTAAAGGCCAAGGGGTAAGGTCCCTTTTACACGGAAATGGACAAAACCGGTCGGTTTATCCGACCGGTATTTGTCCGGTTTTGTGCCGTCCCCAAACCGAGGGTGGGGGTGTGTGTGGGGGGCTTTTCTCTGCTCATCGTTCCCCTTCAATTGACATGAAAATATTTGCCAAAAACCCCGAATGTGAAAGCACAACTTCTTCGGGCGCCGTCGGTTAAAAAACCCTGCAGTGGGGCTCTGCGGGTTTTCATGGGCCCCGTTGTGTTGTTTGGGGGTTTTTTCAGGCGGTCTGCTAAACCAAAAACCCTTGAAAACCGACCGCAAACCCGGGCCAGGGGGACTCCCCTAAGAGGATTTTCCCAAACACAAGATACAAACACTGTGAACGGATCCCAAGAGGGAAACCCCAAAAAACAGGTAAGGGTATTTCACGGGGTGTTTTGCATCCGATTTTGGATCCGTTTTTAGAGCATTTTTGGATGCGTCTTTTGGCCCCTAAACGAACCCAAACATCATCTCAATGTGCAGTGTGATTTTTCATTCAGTAAAATTCCATCGCGTCAGAAGTTTTTCTTTACATGGTCTTTTGATCCATTCAAAAAATTTTCATATCAAATTCTTGCCCGAAAAATGCGCAGACACCTATTTAAAACTTTAAAGGGGCGTCCCACTGCAGCCCCAAAAGCAGCCAAACACCATGCGTGTTGATGCGATTTACGCGCACTTTTGAAAAGTGTTTTTGGGGTCGAAAATGGATCCAAAACGGGTCCAAACACAGTGTGTACATACCCCTTTTTTTATTTGGGGTCCAAAAATTTAAAAAGAAAAAGGGGAGAGAAAGGAGAGAGCCCCAAGAGGTATACTGATCTTTTTGGGTTTTTGGCTTTCAAAACAGGGGGTATGGGGGAATTTTGAAGATCCCAGAATTGCACAAATGATCCAAACAATATGGGGAGAAGCGTTTAGTATTCCCAAAACCTTCTCAAATAAAGGAAGTCATCTCTTTGGAGGAGACACTCCATCTTTAAGTAATGCTTTTGGACATTTCACAAATCTATGCACCCAAATTGAATGAGAAGGAAGTGAACAATCACTTGTATTAAATATACAGCAAAGCAATCAAAAAGTCATAACCTTTTTCCGGGGGGGGGCGTCGAGTACGCCCGCGTTTTTGGCACCCTGTTTTGGATCGATAATCCTGGGTTTACCCTAGCCACCCTGCCTTCAAACAGGGTGCAGACAGGGCCCCAGTTTTCGGGAGCCCAAGCACGGGAGGGGCGCGATTTGGGATCCCGAGGTCCCAAGGTAGTAACCATTCCAACGGTGGGAGGCCGGGGGAGAAGACTCAGGCCTAAAGAGACACCAATCGGTGACCCACGAGCTGTCCCGGTGGGGGAGAGAGGCGCCGAAATCCTCACCTGCAGCAGTGAATCCCCTGACCTGGGGGGGCCGCAGAGACCCCGAGCGAGGGACCCCAAAAAACCCCGAAAACCCCCCTACTGCACGAGAACCTGCTGGGTCCCATCTTGCTGGGGCGAAATACAACTCACGCAGACCCAAAGCAGCGGGAGCGGTGCGCAGTCACAGAGTGTCCGGGGAGCTGCGCACATCACACCCTCTTCCAGGAGGACCGACGAGGCGGATCAGGGCCCGGGGGCCCCTCCAGTATACCCGCGGGCACAATACAGACCAGAGGTGCCTAACGGCCCATGAAAACAGGGGGAGGATAGATCTCATCGAACTAAGCATATGCGGCAACCACCCCCCGGACTTTTTCCCTTACGCAGGAGGGATGTGGAGTTGCCCCCCCCTCACAGTCGTGGGTCCGTATCATTCCACGGTGGGATCACTTCTTTATCAAGGGGCATCTCTGACTGAGGACAACAGATCACGGCGCCCCTTCTCCTCAGTTTGTCATTTTTCCTTTTTAGCCGAGTCAGTTGCGGGCACTGCAGAGCACCCCCCCAGTACCAACGCCTATCAAGGGGGACACATTACTATCTTTTTTGGCCTCGTTTGCCACCTAAAACGAATTGTGGGACAGTATCTGAAAAATTTTAATATTCCTGGGCTGTCCATCCCCCCTATCTGCTGCTGACCTCGGGTTTGTTGGAGGGAGGAAAGGGGATCTAGCGGGGGAAGGTTGGAAAAAATGACTGCTGACATACTAAAACCCCCCCTTGCGTTCTGCTGGTGGGATAGAGGCCTTCCCCTTTGGGGTCATCCTGACTTGATGTCCCCCACAGGGGCGAGGGGGTCACCCCCTTTAGTACAGAGCTTTTGATCTGTTACCCCTCTTTTGATCTTCGCAGATTTTCATTCCCCATATTTTGGACCTGCACCTCTTGGTTATAAGGGTGCATAAAGGGTGACCCGGGAAAAAGACGGAGAACGGAGGCTGTCCTCTGCATTACATTCTCACTTGTGCCCCGAGACTCTTGACAAGCCTTCACTTCTACCCGGTCTGATCCCTTTTCCGCTTTGTTTTAGCGATGGTGTGGTCTCTCTGAGTTGGGATTGGTTAATCGACATTCAACCGTTTTCTATTTCAGTATGCCCCTATACGTTGCCCTTGGGAACCGATTTTCCTACAATGCAAGAGTGGGATTATTTTATCTAATGACTCTGGGGAATGCCGTGATTTTTGCGCTCACGGGAACCATTTTAAAAGACAACGGGTTCATGCTGACGATGTCCCTTTATGTGGGGGCAGAAAAGGCTGTAAGGGGGAACTTAGGGTTATGTCAGCGCAAAGGAAGGCTTTAAACAAAAAATTTAAGAACTGCATGCCGGTTGAGAGCTGCCCAAATGCACATATGACCTTGCTACTCCACAAACAAAAAACACTACGAGAGGCCAGGGATCGCTGGAGCTTTTTTTGCAAAAAGGGCCGGGTGTGGGCTGTTAAGGCGGTACGAAAATTTTTCCGGTGTGGTGGAAGGGTGGGGGGGAAAGGGGCGCCTATTTTGCTAGAATGAAAAAAACCAGGGAAAGCTAGTGTCGTCAAATCCCCCAAAAACTCCAATCGCTATAGAAAAAAGCATTTGTGGATTATTAGAGGCATTGTACCAGCTAACCCTTAATGGATGGAGGGTTTCTGCTTTTTTTGGGTTAAACTCCAAACCGGGTTTAAAGAGCGACCCGCGTTTACATCTGAAAGAGATATTCGGAAGAAGAGGTGTGCAATGCCATTGCCACAACCTTTAACGGGAAAACCCCAGGACCGGATGGATTTTCGGACGAGTTGTATAAGATCCTCAAGTTTGAAGTGGCACCCTAGTAACCCAAATTAATTTTATTTTTCTCCTTCCCGTCGGTAGAGTCCTTCTTTGACTCAAGGCCACTTTACGTTTGAAACCCAAAAAAGGGTCCCCTCTTTTTACTCAACAGGCTCATTCCTTACTTAACCCCAAATTTCAAAATTAGCCAAGATTATTGCTAACCGATTCCAGGTTTTCCTCTCTGATATTTCACACCCATGCCAAACGGGATTTGTTTCGGGACGCCACTCAGTCCGGAATGTCAGGGTGGCATCTGGGGCGGTCTTGGCAACCCAGGAACCGATGCACTCGACATCCATGCTGTTAAGTCTGGACGCCGAGGGACTTCCGGTTCGGCGCCGCGATGGTGAGCCGAAATAGTAAACGGAGGCTCCGGACTCCCTCGCGCCTCACACCCGCCTGCCGGGGGCATACTGACCGGGAGCGGTCCGGGCTGCTGCCGGAGGATGCCGCGACGGTAGCGGCGGCGGTCGGGAGCGCAGTGACCCTGTGGATGCCCGGGTAAGAAGGAGCAGAGCGGCGGGTAGCTCGCGGCCGCATGGCGCCCACCATCTTGAGGAACCCCACAGGTGCAGTACGGCCCATATCAGCAGCTCGGCCAACATAAAGAGAGGGCTGTGCACACAATGCCCCTAATACCCCCCGCATAAACCCATGACCACCTAGGGACATGTTTATTGTACAGCTGCAGCAACAGTAGGGCAGCTGCAACTGGCTGATGGCTGCTCCCATGCGCCATATTTGAACACATCTCTGACCCCTGGCTCAATATAAGCCTGGAATAAGGAGTACAGTGGATACGTAACAACCTGACAAGCCAGCGCTGTCTAGACACAGAACTACAGTGTGCTATAATTTATTTCAAGCTCTTTATTATTATTATTATTATTATTTATTTTATAGCGCCATTGATTCCAGGGCACTGTACATTCAGGGGTTACATACATAACATAAGTCAAACATTTACAATAGTGACAATCTCTGACTAACAACAGGTACAGAGGGAGAGAGGGCCCTGCCCGCGAAGGCTTACAATCTACAAGGAAGGGGGAAAGAGACAGAAGGTGAGGGGCAGATATGTTTGTGGGGTTTTAGTGACAGCGGTGTTATTCTAGGTCATAGCAATCCTGAAAAGGTGGGTTTTCAGATTGCTTTTGAAGCGGTGAAAGTTGGGGAGAGTCTGAGGTGTTGGGGCAGCAAGTTCCAGAGTATGGGGGAGGCACGAGAGAAATCTTGGGAAAGGTTGTGTGAGGGGGTGACAAGAGGAGAGTGGAGAAGAAGATCCTGTGAGGAGCGGAGGTTGCGTGAGGGGGGGTATCTGGAATTAGAGCAGAGATGTATGGAGGGGAGAGGTTATGCAAGCCTTGTAGGTCAGGGTTAGTAACTTGAAATTAATGCGCTGGGCAATGGGTAGCCAGTGTAGGGATTGGCAGCGGGAGAGGCAGAGGAGTAGCGAGGAGAGAGGTGGATAAGACGGGCAGCAGAGTTGAGAAGGAATGGAGGGGAGCGAAGTGCTAGATGGGAGGCCCCAGAAAAGGATTTGCAGGTGTCGAGGCGGGAGATGACAAGGGCGTGGACAAGCATTTTTGTAGTGACAGGGTTAAGGAATGAGCGGATGCGAGAGATGTTGGGTGTCATCACATACAGGGGGTCTGGAAGCATTGGGATGGGT